>ML380289.1:0-17561 GCA_005239525.1 Nicotiana knightiana
AACAACAATTAATGGATTGTGGGATTGATGTAGGTTGTATCACTATCTTTTGTGAAAACACTAGTGTAATTAGTATGACCAAGAACTCGGTTCATCACAAAGAACTAAGCACATAGATGTTAGACATCATTTTTAAGAGATAATTATGAGAAGGGATTGGTCACTATTGAGTTTTATGCTACTGATAAACAGATTGTTGATATCTTTACAAAAGCACTGGGTAGAGAGCATTTTGAAAGGAACAGGTTACTATTAGGGATGATTAAGATCACTTGATTGAACCAGTTCAAAATGTACATAAAAAAAGGGGAAAACAAGAATGAAAACAAAGAAAACAATTTGGCTAGAAAAGTCTGAAACAGGTGTAAATAATCAGATTAACAATTGCTCGGTCTCACACTGTAAAAAGTATACACTTATGCCATGTTTTGATATGACTCACTGATCACAAATGAAATTTTTTCTATCTTTGCAAATTGAGGCTTGATCAAGAGGATTTTGAAATGATGAACCTGGTTCATCGTGCTGGTTCATCTAAAAGGCGAGGTATGTGTTCTACACTCTGCACAATTTGAAATACTAATAGTTAAGTCATGAGCAGAGTCCTACTCAAGCCCAAAATCTTCAAAAGCCTATCCAATTGACTTTGAACCAGTTCTATTTTAACAAGAATCCTCACCAAATTAAAATACCTAGATTCTAGGGAAGCCTTAACCGTCTATTCAAAACTAAAATTTCATTCAATCCATCCCCTCCCTTAAATAACCATTCCCAAATTTCTTATTACTCTTTCAAGTCGGCGACTGAGGGGGAAGAAACTGGGTGTTCCAATTCTGAACAGGTAACTTCTGTACCACAACCTTCTTCTGAGGTCATACTGGTTGAGTCTATGGTAGATGTTGAAATGCCTGAGACAAGAAGGAGAGTAGGTAAAAATAAAATAGAAAAAGAAAAGGAGAGTGAGGGAGTACGGAGTAATAAGAAGGGAAAAGAGAAAGAAGTGGTTGATTCTTCACCCACCTCTGAATCTATTAGAATGGCTATTTGTGGTGTTGATCCAGAAAAGGAGGAAGAAAGTAGCAAGAACGCAGAGGGAAGTGAATCAGGAGAAACCGCTGAAGGATTAGTAAATTTAGGAAAGCACACAGATGAACCTGGTTCATCTACTGAGGAAACCTTGGCGGATCTGCTGAAAATGTTAGGTGATAATTACAATCCAAAGAAGAAAAGAACTCCTAAAGCTCAAACGTCTGGAACAGCAAGAGAAAGTAAGAAAAGAAAATTTGCTCCTTCTGAGACTTCTAATATTTCTCTTCCAAGAGGAAGAACTACAAGGACTAAGGTAAAGCAAAGTGAGGACGAGTTGAAGAGAGCTTTAGAGAAGAGTAAGAAGAAAAGAGTGGAAAAAGGGAAAGAAAAGGTTGTTGAGCCTATTGAGGTTGTTGAAGTGGATGAGATGGAACTAGTCCATCAAAGTGAAAAGTGGCAGAGGTAGAGGTTCAGACCCCTAAGCCCAAGAAAGCCAAGACTTCCTCAAAGTAGTTTTCATCTATTTCTAAGTATGTTGAACCATCCATCTTGGCTAAATGAACCAGGTTTGCAGTTTTTCCAAGCCTTAATTTCCTAGCCTGCCTAGAACCTTCAGTGACCCAGATTTAGAATTTTTGTTTGTTGCTCATGTTTTAACTGTTTTTGTTTTATTTTGTGGATTGTGGCATCATTGTATTCGCTCTATCAATGAAATCTGATGCTTTGCTCTGATTCAGTATCTCTATTTTTTGATAGTTTGAATTCTTAGTTGATTATTGATGATTAATCCATGACTGCATATGCAGTTTCCCAAGTGGCCATAAGTAAGTTTTAAAAATCTTGGATTCACACAATTATTTTTGTAACTTTTTGATGATGCCAAAAGGGGTAAGATAGGTTGTGCTCTGAACATGTGATATTTATAACCTAATGAACCTGGTTCTTTTTGATAAATGCTTAATACTCTTATATGTGCCAATGTTGGACTAAGCTGAAACAGGCTTGAAGCACAAGTTTGTCATCGTCAAAAAGGGGGAATTTGTTGGCCCAAGAAAGGAAATAGTTTTGAAGATTGACAAAGGAACTCCGAGATGAACCAGGTCCATCACAGGTGACATAGACCAGCAGAGTCAAAGGCACATGAGATGCACATGCATGAGATAAATGTATTCTGGTAAAATTGAGATATCTTCTGATCGAAAAGATTGCAAAAAAGAAATTGGAGAAGGACTCCTTATTTAATAAGAACAGAATCTAAGATAAGGAAGGATTTAGGAGTTGAGTTTGACTAGAACTCTTCTACCAAGGAAGAGTTGCATTAGGATTCTAGTTAATTCCTTATCTACTAACTCCTATAAATTGCAGATTGTTCTTATTGTATATAGACGCACAAAAACAGAAATTTATCAAGAATTGAGAGCAAAATTCGTGAAGAAATTTTGCAACCAGTTCGAGCCAAATTGGAGAGTGCGAATCTGGAGCTACTTGAACCAGCTAGAAGAACCAGTTCCATCTGTTGTCTTTTAGTCTAGTTTATTTGTAGTAGGTGATTACAAATTGTACCTTTCAGCTTTATCTAGAAGCAATTGTAATAGGTACTGAGTGTTCAAGTTATAGTTAACTTGAAGTTTGTCGCAAATAGCTAGAGGCTAGTTTGCCACAAAGGGTTAGAGTTAATCCTTAGGTTTACAAAAGAGTTTATTTTGTAAATGTTGTTTGGCTCATTGTTGTAGTGAAGTGTTTGGAGAAAATCCTACTGAGTAGTAGGTCGTGATTTTTTCACATTTTGAGCCAGGTGTTTTCCACGTAACAATCTCTGTGTTCTTTACTTTTCTGCATTTATTATTCCGCAACAGTACGAGTTGGAATACATAGAAGAACCAGATCCTTCTATAACGACAGCACTCGAAAATTGGACATGACACAAATCACCCCCCCTCTTGTGTGGTATTGACGTATAAAACATCAGATATCTTGGGCCTAATGAAGTGAGCTCATCATTTGTATCCCAATTAAATGGGATAGCCCAATGGATTAATATTTATTTATTTAATCCATATATATATTGGACTTATATAATTAATTCAATTATATTAGCCCATAATATTTATTGGACTAATATATTTAAATATGATCCAAATTATTTTATTGAATTTAAATTCAATAAAATTTGCATGCCTACAAATGCCCCCCTACTTCAAGTCTTGTGAGAGTGTCAATATAATGACTAAGCTTGAAGTATCAACAAGGGAAAAATTTGTGCATTTCTTCTTGCAAACAATTTTATGGATTCATTTATCCTTGCCTCCTTCAAATTATATTTTAAGATATTTTACTTTCATTTAATTGAAATATCTCATTTTGTTAAAAGTTGGACCAAGATTTTTACTTGATCTTGCCTTTGAAACAACACTTTAAATAATACAAACTCCTTAATGTGTTCTCTTCTGTTAACACTTTGCATATTAAATTTTGATGTTACCTTCATCAAATTGACCAACTAACAAAGATAAGGATCATATTTCATTGAAGGTCATGACGCAATTACTGGATGCACACCTTCACAAATCCAATTAGGAGTAGAATTGTTTCAATTGATATCTACTTGGACACAGAAGAATTGAAGCCACATGTGATGACCCAAAAGGTCATCCCGTGTATTTTTAGATAATTCTATGTTCTGAAGTCGTGAAAATCTCCTTCTATCTCACCTCTACTTTCGTGCGCAGCTCGGGCGTATAGTCGGGAAGCCTTTATCTGAAAAACTGATAAAAATGATAATTTTGTATTAGAAATTTGAATAAAGTTGACTTCAGTCAACGTTTTTGGTAAACGAACCAGGACCCGTAATTTGACAGTCCTGAAGGGTCCTTAGGAAAATATGGGACTTGGGCGTATGCCCGGAATCGAATTCCGAGGTCCCAAGTCCGAGAAATAAAATTTTAAAGAAAATTATTTACTAAGAAATATAAAGGTTTTTGAAAATGAAATGTTATGTGAAACCTGTTGTATCGGGCCCGTATCTTGGTTCCGAAGCCCGGTACAGGTTTGATATGATTTATATGTGTTATCTGTGAAGTTTGGTATGAAACGGACTTCGTTTGGCGTGATTCGGACCTTAAATGCAAAAAATGATGTTTAAAGAAGTTTTGAGAAATTTCATTGATTTTGAGGTTTAATCCGATGTTTATGATGTTATTTCGGTGATTTGATTACTTGAATAAGTCGGTAGGATATTTTTGAGGTTGTGTGTAGATTTGATTTTGAGCCCCGAGGGCTCGGGTGTGTTACGGATAGGGTTCGGGTTCATTTCCTCTCATTTAACTCTGCTCATCTGCTATCTGGTGTTCTCTTCTATGCGATCGCATAGACTCATCCGCGATCGCACAGTGTAAAATGGACCAGCCCAGTTTCCTTAAACGCGATCGCACATCTTGTAGACTTCACTCTACGTGATCATATACACACGTTCGCGGTCGCACAATGCTATTTGACAATGGCCATTTCTTCTTCAATGCGATCGCAATAGTTGGCCCGTGATCGCATTGAACAAAAGTAACTGGGCAGTTTTTCTTTCCTTTCCTCTTCGCGATCGCAAACCGTATTCCGCGATCGCGATTCATTACACGCCTGGGCAGAATATAAGTTACAAAAAATCGGGGTTTCACCATTTTTTATTTCTAGAACTCGCTTTTGGGCGATTCTTTGAGGGTTTTTCACACAAATCGAATGGGTAAGTGTTCTTCCACTAGAATTAATTATATTTCATGAATTAGTTCTTGTTTTCATCATTTAATTTGTGTTTTGGGTTGAGTAAATTGTGGGTTTTGAAAGAAAATTTCTAAAATGAAAATTCATGCTTTGAAGGACCAAATGGTATCGGAATTTGATAAATTTAGTATGAGTGAACTCGTATCGGAATGGGTAATCGGAATTTGTAAAATTTGTCGGGTTCCGAGGTGCGGGCCCGGGGGTCAACTTTTGGGTCGATTTTTATAATTTTGTAAAGATTGAAACTTTATTGTTCGGGATAGTTCCTTATACCTTTTATGTGTATTTTGAAGTTGTTTTAGTTGATTTTGAGCCGTCCGGAGGCCTTCCCGCCCGAGAAGTCTATTTTTGAGTACCGGGTTGTCGTCTTTGAGGTAAATATCTTGCCTAACCTTGTGTGGGGGAACTACCCCTTAAGATTGAGTCTTCTTTGTTGATTGTAATCCGTGTATACGAGGTGACGAGTGCGTACTCGGACTTATTTGTAATTAGATTGGCCTTTTAGGATTTGTAGGTTCTTATATTACATGTGTATGATTTGTAATTGTTACATTTGAATCCTTGGTTGTTAATTTCATCCCTTCCTGTTTAAATTAGGATTATTTGTTTTTGGATTCCTTCGTTGTCTATTAGACTTTACTTGACTTAACTGAATATTCTACTTCTCTCATCATCATACTATATTTTTTTCCTGGCTTGCCTAATTGACTATAATTAGTGTCATCTAGCCTTATAGTTGACTAGTCGTAGTTGGAACATCTATTCATTGGAGTCAAGCATGCCCGTGAGTCTTACATTGTGATTTATATGATTGTTCCCTTAAGTGCTACTTAGGTCTAATTGTTAGACATTTATGTTATTGGTATTTCCTTGATATTGCCTATTAGTGGGCCTTTGTTGAAGTTGAGTTCATTCCGTGAAGTTAACTGTTTAGGTGAGATTGGTTATAGTTGTTCTCCCTTGCCGGGATTGCGTGGTTTCTCTTATTATTCCGTTGTTGATGATATTAGTTGCCTTGTTGACTCCCTTGCCGGGATGTTATGGTTTCTATTACTGTTTATGTTGTTAATGATATTGTTTGTATTGTTGAATCCCTTGCCTGGATGTTGTGATTTATGGTTTTTATTATTTATTTCCCTTGTTAAATTGTTGTTTATGTTATTTTAGCACGAGGGGACATTCCGTGCTGAGCGTTTATTTATTTATTGCACGAGGGGACATTCCGTGCCGAGTGTATGTGAGGTTATGCACGAGGGGACATTCCGTGCCGAGTGTTTATTTATTTATTTCACGAAGGGACATTCCGTGTCGAGTGTTTATGAGGTTATGCACGAGACATTCTGTGCCGATTGTTTATGCATTATTATTTTTCGTTGTTCCTGTTTGCTATTTACTGCACTTGTTTTGGTGAGGATGAGAGTAAAGCACGAAGGGTGATGTCGTGCACTTGTTTTGGTGAGGATGAGAGTAAAAGTACGAAGGGTGATGTCGTGCACTTGTCTTTGCATTTTATTCTGTTGTTCTAAATTTAGATATTCCTACCGATCTCTTATTGCATTTATTGGCAAGATTTGATATTCCTCCTGTACTGCATGGCAATTTCTGAGTTACGGACTGAGTTCCGGTGGAATCTTGAGGAGATTTTTAATCAAGGGATTTTATTGAAAAGTATTATTGAAAAAGCAATGGTTTTCAAATGATTATATTTGAATGACTTTTACATCGATGGTATATTTGAAAAGTACTAGTCTTGCCTAAAATGATATTTGGAAGTCATTTATTGGGAAAACATCTTTGGGAAGTTTCATATTTTGAAAGAAACTATGTTTTACATAATTCTCTCTATTAAATATACCTATATCTACTTTTGAAGAAAGTATGTTTTAAAAGGAAACCCTTCCATACTAAAACGATTTTATTTGCAAAAGTTTTTCATATGAACTGATGTTTAAAGATTACTACCAGTTATGGGTTTTAATGGCTAAGGCCCGATATGAACAAACCGGCGTGGAGTTGAGTTATTGGTGTTCCCTATTGCGTTGTGTTTCCTCGATTCGGCTTGTTTTGCTGTCCATCTTTTTGTGTATTTTTGTACTGTTTTGTGATTGATTTCTGTAATTTCCTTCCGCTTTATATTGTCATTGTTGTGAATTATTCCGTGAAGTCTTAGACAGATGTAACGTTCGGTCATTTCTATATTCATGTTATTTATTTTGTAGACTAGTGGTGTCTTGACTAGTCCTCTCACTACTCCACCGAGGTTAGTCTTGATACTTACTGGGCACCGCTGTGGTGTGCTCATACTACACTTCTGCACATTTTTGTGTGTGCAGATCCAAGTATATATTATAGTAACTGTGTGGATGATTGCCGAGTAGACTCAAGGTAACCTGCTGCTGCATTTGAAGGCGTCGGAGTCACCTTCTTTGTATTTATTATTCATACACTGTTGTATCTATTTCCAAACAGTTGTACTTAGAAGTTGTAGAATATTCGTATAGCTTATGACTTGTACTACCGGTTTTGGGAAGGTTTGTACATTCTGTTGACATTCTATATCAAGATTGTTAGTTTTCCTTTTATTATTGTTGTTATTCAATAACTGTTAGGCTTACCTAGTCCCTAAGACTAGGTTCCATCATGTTACCCAACATAGGGAATTTGGGTCGTGACACCACCGCCACTACAATTAATCCTATATCGAGAAATAAGTGTTCTGATGCTCTCGTTTACCATCTATATAAACGGTAGGCTCTTAATTCTTTTAGTATCAATTATATTGTCTGCAAGCTGCATCGAGATCCTCTTTGTTTTAGCGATTGGGGTTACACCTGGTAATTTTTCCTCCCTTTTCTTTTGCATTATTCCTTTAATCCCTTTTTTTCCTTTTTTTTGTAGGTCGAACGAGAAGGATGTGTTCGAGATGATCCATTCATGAAGAAGATAATCTTATAGTGTGAGGGGATGGGTACCTATCCCTGCCCAAATATCGGAGAGATTACTTGCATGGCCCGACTACCGAAGTGATTACTCTCAATGTGGCTCGACAACCGGAGAGATTACTCTCACAATGGCCCGACTACCGGAGATATTACTCTCAATAAGACGCAACTATTGGAGAGATTACTCTTAAAATGGCCCTACTACCGGAGATATTACTCTCAATATGGCTCGACTACCGGAGAGATTACTCTCAAAATGATCCAATTATCGGAGAGATAACTCTCATTGTGGCCCGACTACCTGAGAGATTGCTCTCAGTGTGGCTCGACTACCAGAGATATTACTCTCAAAATGGCCCGACTACCGGAGAGATTACTCTCATTGTGGCCCGACTACCGGATAGATTACTCTCAAAATGACCCGACTATCAGAGAGGCTAATTTAAGGTGCAAAGGGACTCATATGTCCACCTTAAGCTTGGAAAGTTATAGTTCCTTTTAAGGACAAACCCACGAAGAGGCCAACTTAAGGTGTAAAGGGACTTATATGTCCACCTTAAGATTGGAAAGTTATAGTTTCCTTTTAAGGACAAACCCACGAAGAGGCTAACTGAAGGTGAAAAGGGACTCATATGTCCACCTTAAGATTGGAAAATTATAACGCTTCAACTCGAAGATGATATCGACTTGATGACATCGACTTGAACACTTGAAAAACTTTGAAGAATTGGCGGACTCTGCAGACTTCAACTCGAAGATTTGGAGGGCTTAAACAATTCAACTTTAAGATCAACGAATTTGAAGACTGAAACTTGAAGACCGGTGGACTTGTAGACTTCAACTTGGAGACTTGGAGGGCTTAAATATTTGTACTTTAAGACCGGCAAATTTGAAGACTGAAACTTGAAGACCGACGGACTTGTAGACTTCAACTTCGAGACTTGGAGGGCTTAAATATTTCAACTTGAAGAGTGGCGAAGGGGAAGACTTCAACTTGAAGACCGATGGACTTGAAGATTTCAACTTGGAGACTTCAACTTGAAGACCTACAAACTTGAAGACTTCAACTTGGAAAATTCAAGGGCTTAAATATTTTAGCTTCTCTTTTGCTTTACATTGTCCGAGTTTTATTTTAGTCGCATAATTTTCAGCTTTAACCGCTTGTAACGAAAAATTTATATCTTGCCGTGGGAGAGTTCAAAAAATGAACTGTTTGATTTCTCAAAAATTAGACTTCAATATATAAAAAATATCCAAAACTAGAATCAAACACCTTCAGAATCGATCCAGATAATATTTTGAAACCAACTTTAGATTCCACCACATAGAAAATTTTAGATCTGGGCAGTCTCACCAAAAAAATCATATCTTGGTGTAAAAAAGTCGAAATTATGAATCGTTTAATTTCATGAAAACTAGACTTCAAAATCTAAGACATATCCAAAATTCGAATCAAACACTGAGAATCATCACATATATTATTTTGAAGCTAACTTTAAATTCTGACACGTTGATAGTTTCAAATTTGCGCGACTTCACCGAAAGTGTTGTATCTTGAAGTAGAAATGTCAAAATCACGAACCGTTTGATCCATCAGAAACTTAATTTCCAAATCTATAAAATATCCAAAATGCAAAAATTTAATGCCTTAAGGATAGTTTCAGACAATATTTTGAAGTCAACTTTGGTTCCTGATATGCCGACAGTTCCAAATTACCGTGACTTCACCAAAATTTTGTATCTTGATGTGGAAGACTCGATACGCAAGACATTTTTAATTACCAAAAATTAAAATTCAAGAGCTTTATTCTCACCAAATATCTTGGTTTCAAGTCTCACTGAATATGAAACGTCGTGGAGGCTCACAAAAAAAACTTGAAGGGTTGGCAAACATGAAGGCATAGTAAATCCCCGGACTACAATGCAAATGCTTGGCGACCTCCTAAAAGAGATTAATTATTTTATTGAAGAAGCATCCAAATTTTAATAGAAGAATGGTATCCCAACTCGATTTTTATGTGCCGATTGAATGGATTACATTCCATCGTACTTCATTCGGACAACGATTGGGGGATGAAACTTGCAACGTTTTCCTTCTTTAACTCATTAAGAGCAACAACTTCAGCCCATTTTGAGAATTAGTCAGTTGCAGCCAAGATGTATAGGTGGCCACCATAGGACTTTGGAAGTGGTCCAACAACATCCAATCCCCAAGCGTCAAAAGGCCAGGATGCAACAGTCGGGTACAACATTTCAGGAGGTTGGTGAATAAAATTCGCATGGAATTGACAAGCTTTGCATCTTCGATCGTAGTCCAAGCAATATTTTACCATTGTTGGCCAATAATATCCCATCCTTTTTATATGGAAGTGGAGCTTTGGTCCTGACTGATGTGACCCACATACCCCAGAATATGCCTCTTGCAAAGCTTGGAGTGCTTCTTCTTACCCTAAGCATTGCAAGATTACTCCCCCGAACGACCTTCTGTATAGAGTATCTTTGTAGTAAAGTAAGTGAGATGCACGGCGATGAATTTTAGTCCTTCTCCTCGGATTTTTTGGGAGTATCCCATAGCATAAGTAGTCGATAATGGGTGTTTTTCTTTCGTCTTTCTCAACTTCAGAAACATCGACAAGATGCTTGAGCTCATTTTCTTCACCTTCAGCCTTATTTGGCGGAGGTACTACCCATTTTTGGCAGAATATAACTTGCGCTTGATCAGGCAGGGTTAACGATGAAGCTAGGGCAGCTAAAGCATCAAGCTTCTTATTTTCTTTCCTTGGCACATGTTGAATAATTACGCCACCGAGCCTTCCCATTAATTTTTTTAGCATAATAATGATATGGGCGTAGTTCAGCCTTCGTGACCTCGTAACTACCTAAAAGTTGATTGACCAATAATTGAGAGTCACCAAAGACTTGCAATTGCAATTGATTCATATCAACGACCATTTCAAGCCCAAGTATTAATGCTTGATACTCAGCAACATTGTTGGAACAGAGTTGTGTTAAGGTGAAGGAGTAGGGCAAGACTTCACCTTGGGAAGTGAAAAATACTACGCCAACACCAACTCCCCCACTATGCGCAACACCATCAAAGTACATCTTCCATGGAGGTTGAACTTCAATGACTATTGTGTCATCATCAGGTAGTTCGTCAGTTAGCTCCCAGTCATCAGGTATCGGATGATATGCCAAGAAGTTTGCCAATGCTTGTCCTTTTACAGCCTTTTGAGGGATGTACAAAATCTCGAATTGCTGAAATTGGAGGTACAATCTCGCTAGTCGATCACTAAGAACAAGTTTTGACATCACGAACTTGATGGGATTTTCTTTAGAAACAAGATGGACAACATGAGCTTGAAAGTAGTGCTTCAACTTTTGAATTGAGAAGACTAGCGCCAAACACAACTTTTCAATTGGCGAATAATTCAGCTCGTTTGGTGTCACCATCCTGCTCAAGTAGTAAATGGAATTTTCTTACCCCTCTCTTTTCTTGGGCCAACAATGCTCCAACAGACCTTTTTTGTGCTGAAATATATAGTATCAACGGCTTTCCAAGTATAGGGGCTACTAAAACTGGAGGCTTCATCAAGTAGGCTTTAATGCTCTCGAAGGCATTGCTACAAGCTTGGTCTCACTTGAAAGAAACACCCTTCTTCATGAGGCGACTGAATGGTTGGAACCTCCCAGCTAGGTTTGAGATGAATCTCCTAAGTTATGCTAGCTTTCCTTGTAGACTTTTTAATTCATGAATATCCCGAGGCTCAAGCATTTTCAAAATTGCATCCACTTTGGCTTGATAAATTTCGATCCCTCGATGCCGGACAATGAAACCCAAGAACTTTCCGGAGGTAAGTCCAAAGGCGCATTTCAATGGATTCATCCTAAGTTGGTATCTCCGGAGAAACTCAAACACCATCCTCAAGTCTTTCAAGTGGTCCCCTTCTCTCTTGATTTTACCACCAAGTCGTCAACATAGCATTCAACATTCTTGTGGAGTAGATCATCAAAATATTCTGCATAGCCGTTTGGTAAGTAGCACCAGCGTTCTTCAATCCAAAAGGCATTACCCTGTAGCAATAAATACCCTTGGGGGTGCGGAATGCAGTAAGCTCTTCATCTTTTGGTGCCATGCGAATTTGGTTATAGCCTGACGAACCATCCATAAATGATATTGCCTCATACCTAGTAGTAGCATCGATCATCAACTCTGGATTAGGAAGCGGGAATTCATCTTTGGGACACGCATTATTGAGATCCCTGAAGTCGACGCACACTCGAATATGGCCATTCTTTTTCTTTACAGGGACAATACTTGAGACCCACATTGGGTATTTAACTTCCCGAATAAATCCAGCTTCAATGAGTTTGTTAACTTCGATTTCAATTAGGGGAACCAAGTTCAGCCTAAAACACCTTTGAGCTTGCTTAACAGGACGAGCGTCATTCTTGACCGCAAGGTGATGTACTGCCAATTTAGGGTCCAAGCTAGGCATTTCTTAGTAACTCCAAGCAAATACATCCTTAAACTCCTTGAGTAACTCAATATAAGTGCTTTATTCATCAACTTCTAGTAAAGCACTTAGGTAGGTGGGTCTTGGTTCTTCATCAGTGCCAAGGTTAACTTCTTTTAAGGCATCAACTGTTGCCTTCACCCCTTCTTCAAGTTCCAAGGGAGCATCTTTCGCATCTTCATCTTCTTGAGGGTCCCCATCGTTGAAGGATATGTGATAACATGGTGAAACATCGTCCAATTTCTCATCATCCTCAATTAGAGTTAAAACACCATGCTCGCTTTGTGCAGTAACATGATACGAAGAACCCACACTTTCTTCGTCTTCATCACGTTCTTTAGAGTAGACCAAAGTGTATGGCCTCACCTTCAGTACTTCATCACCAAACTTTGGAAATTTTTAGAGATCTTCTGAATTTTGGGCGTAGCGGGTGTTCTTGTATTTCGATAAGTTCTTTGTAACTTAATCCCCTTCTTTAATGGATCCAATCTCTCAAATACACAAGTTCTCACAGTTGATTTTCCAAGTCGGTCAAAGACGAAAGGCCTGTTAGAAGCGGCAAATTTGTCTTCTACAATGATATAATTTCTACTCTCCCTTCTTATTGAGATGCGCATTGGTGAAGGTTGTTTGTATCCCAAACCTTCATGTGGTTGCCTCGTTGCAGATTCTGATAGGAGCTTCCCTAACTTTGATGGCTCATTGGGATTGTATCCAGCCTTTTCAAATAACTTGTAAGAGTTAGGATCAAAACCTTCATCTGTCCGCTTTGTAGGGAGTGCCACTTTCTGCAGACGATTTTGGGCTACAAACCCTGCAACCGGCTTCGAGGAGAACTTCACTGCCTCAATTCGTTTTACCAGAAGAGTTAACTCCTTTAGCATGTTAATTTGGAGATTAGATGATTCGCATTCATCTTTCTTTCTTTTAGGGACATATTGGAGCACATGACTTACTTTCTTGCCATAAGACGTAATATCTCCTCTATGAGATCTATTCACTTTGGGTTGTACCTCCTTAGTAACATCTTTGGCTTTACCAATAGTCACCTCATCTCTTTTAGTTGTGGGCTCGTCATTCTTGCTTTTCATGCCATCATCAACTTTTAGCTCCTTTGCAATGTGGTTCTTCAAGTAGAACTTTGCATCAACGAAGTATGACTCTGCCTCGGTGAATGACGCATCATCAGCAACTATCTTCTTCTCGACTTCACCCTCGTAGTATTTTAAACATTGATGGTAGATAGATGGAACTACTTTATTCTGATGTATCTAAGGCCTTCCAAGCAAGACATTGTATGCAGTCTTCGCATCGATCACATGCAGCCATGCACTTGATTGCATATATTCAATGGTGATTCCCAACCTGATCGCGTATGTGGCTCTTTTCCCTCCATCAATGGGAATACCAACTTCTTTCACAATGCGAATTGGCAGAATGTTCACTGAGGATCCTCCATCAGTGAAAATTCGATTTACCCTTTCATTATGTATATAGCCAATTAGGTACAACGGGCGGTTATGAGGAGTGTCACCTAGCAGAAGGTCGTTATTTGTGAATCTCACTTTTTCCTCACAAGCATTAACTTCTTGAGGAGTGGGCTCGATAATCTTTTCCAAAGATGGTGCCAGCAGTAGGTCATCACTCTTTTCTTTCCCTTCGTCAGTATGGCAACAAGAGGCATCAATACCCCCATGGGAAATTTTTGTGCGGAACCAACTTGGTAAATACTCCTCCAAGGTAACCGGATGTCAGGGCTTTTGAGGGTGATGAACCTCCACTTTTGCTTTCTTTTCATGCTTAAATGGATTCCATCTCCTAGGACTTTTCACCATTATTTTCCTTGTTGGTTGTTCCATTGATCCTTTTCGTGGGATCCTTTTGTGGCGCCTACGACGAGTCACCAACGTTCAACCTTCATCGTCCTCAAATAGATCGTCTTCAACTTTGTAGTTCTCCAGTAATTCTTCGTCTTTACTTTCTTTAAAACTACATAATTCGTCTGGACTGAATGAGACAAATGTGATAGAGACTTAGTTTGCGCTTGCTTTCTCATCTTCAAGCACGATCTTCTTTTCACGAGCCAAGTCCATAACATTGTCCTTAAAGACAAAGCACTTCTCCAGAGGGTGGCTCACAAGTCGATGATATTTTCAGTAATTTGGGTCATCAATCTTTCCAGCTTCATTTGGTCGCTTCATCTCCGGAAGCTCGATGAGATTTAACTCGAGGAGTTCTTCAAAAATAGTTGGCACATCAGAATCCAGAAATGGGTACTCTTTCTCTTGCATTTATTCTAGAGTTAACTTTCCACTTGGCTTATCTTGAAACAAAGTGGATTTCGTACTCTGCTTTTTGCTCACCTTCGTCGTGAACTTCATAGGTGATGTGTTGACATTCATAGCTTCTTTGTTTTCAGATCTTGGTACAAACTTGCTCCATTTTCTAACTTCTTGCTTGTCGTTCACTTCGAGGTTCATAGATGGGAAGCCTTTCATTTCCAGCAGAGGTCATGCTCAATTCCATGTCACGGGAACGAAGTGCAAGTTCTTCAAATGTGCTAGGCTTGATACCTTACACGATGTAGCGCAATACCCAATGCATACCTTGGATGCACATCTCTATGACAGAAGCTTCACTAAGCCTGTCTTTACAGTTGAGGCTTGCGTTCCTCCAACGATTGATAAAGTCGACAATTGGTTCACTCTTCCGTTGACGAGTACTTGTGAGTTCTATCATACTCACAGTACGTTTCGTGCTATAAAAGCGATTGAGGAATTCTTACTCTAGTTGATCCCAGCTATCAACAGATCCAGCCTCGAGGTCCGTGTACCAATCAAAAGCATTTCCTTTTAATGAGCGGACAAACTTTTTGACGAGGTAATCTCCATAAGTCCCAACATTGTTGCATGTCTAAACGAAGTGCGCCACATGTTGTTTTGGATTGTATTTTCCATCAAACTGTTGAAATTTCGGAGGTTGATAGCCAACAGGCATCTTCAACATATCGGTCCTTGAAGTGTACGGATTTGCGTAGGTAAAGGAGGACTTCGAAGCGACTTCATATTTGTTTTTTATAGTCCCTTCAATAAACTTTTTTAGTTGATTGATTGGAATTATCTCTTCCGAAGAGACTGGAATTTCCTTAGTGGATGCAACTTATCGTGGGGGAGGATCAATCTCTTGAACTTCTGGGAGTTTGCCAGGTGCATGGGTAGATTCTTCTTCCATCAAGATTCCCACCCTATCTATTAGCTTGTCGATTCTAACATCTTAATTTTGTATGAAATTGGTCAAGCCAGCGATTGCTTCCGTCAAGTTTGCCAACTGCTCCTCCACAGATGAAGTGTTTGTCATCATGGCTTGCATGATTGTCATGAACGATGGACAATAGCATGGATTTTCACACAAATTGATCCATGATTGGCTCACGCTATGTGGTGTAAGTGGGGAGGATCCATCACTTGAAGCGTCATCATCTTCCTTCACAACAGAGTGCTTGGATCCGGAGAGGTCAAGCAGAGCAAGAGTTTTCTTGATCTTTTTAGCAACACCGCTTCCTCCTTCGGGTGCATTTGTAGAAGATCTTGATCCTTTTGAGGATGAAGATCCGAAAATAGGGGTAGATGGATGGCACTTGGGGTGCTTGTTTTCCTAATGAGATTGATTTGCTCCTCGTGACTGGACCAAAGCTTCCAAAGGTAACTTCGAGTATGTTTTCCACATCAGCATAGAACCTGGAATTGGCAGCCTTGGCGGAAGTTGAACTGGAGTTGATTTTCTTGGAAGCCATTTCGTTTTTCTTACACTTTGGTGATTGAAAAGTTGAGATGAGAGGTAGAGATTGTACCACTGGGGGTACCAGAATTTGTAGACAATAAATTGCGTCGAGAAAATAAAATCGAGACCGAAAAATATTGCAACAATTGTAGTATTTGATTTCAAATAATTTGAGTGTACAATCTCTATGAATCATCTGATTCTTCTTTCCAATAGTAAATAGATTCAAGGGCCTTTGAGCTTGATCTTGAATCTATATTTGTTTCCAAGAATGATGATCTTGAATTCAACTAGCACGAACTTTAATTTGAACTCGTACTCCTTGAATCTTGACTTGTTCTTCGTTCTTGAGCTTGAACTTGATTTCTTGAGCTTGAAGTTCTTCGTTCTTGAGCTTGAACTTGATTTCTTGAACTTGGACTTGATTGCTTGAAGCTTGAAACTTGTAGAGAAATTTGCGGCATTTGATCCATGAGCTCTCTCTTGCTTCTTGTTATAACTTCTGGTCTCTTTTTTGGGTTATGAAGACCCCTATTTATAGTTGTGGAGGGGAGGAGTTGTGATAAGAACAAACTCTTTCCGACCAATCAAATTGAAGTGTGACATGGCCGTATTTGATTGGCCAGAACATGTCACTTGCACACGTGGCACGATTTCATTGGCTTTTTAATGTGACTTGGCATGCTTTATCATTTTGACACGTGGCACGATCCTATTGGCTATTCCGCTTGACTTGGCGTGCCACGTCATTTCACGGGTGACACCAAACTGGGCTTCTAGGAAGATGATATCTTGGGCCTAATAAAATGGGCTCATCATTTGTAGCCCAATTAAATGGGCTAGCCCAATGGTTAAGATTTATTTATTTAATCCATATATATTGAATTTATATAATTAATTCAATTATATTAGCCCATAATATTTATTGGACTAATATATTTAAATATGATCCAAATTATTTTATTGAATTTAAATTCAATAAATTTTGCATGCCTACAATCATAAACACCAGTTTTAGTTTCTCTATAAGAAATTCCTCTTTATCACTGTGACTAACAGCCATGAACACAATACATAGTGAAATCAGTGAGAATGAACGTCCAAATGATTAGTAATAATAATGACCTCACATATCTTAAAAGCTCAATCCTAGGATCTTCTTCTTTTAACTATGATGGATTCTTCGAAATTCACCCCAACAATCCAACCTCGGCTCAGTTTCAACAATTTCATTTCAATAAAGGCATAAAATTTAGATTTTAGAATAATATTCAATTTTGGATTTTGAAAATTATTTAAACCCAAATATTCTCCAAGCTTCACTAGTAATGGTTGTTTTACCTTTTACCTGTAAACTATCTCCTATAAATTCTCTTCAAAAATTAATTGATGAGAGAACAAAAAAGAAATGGGGAGAAGGGGTGCATGAAGAAAATTTAGAAAATAGGTTTGGGGAAGAGGGAAGAATAAGGCAAGAGTATATTTGGGGGTGAGTGGGGAGAAGAAGGATACGGTAGAGGGC
>ML380289.1:18437-66453 GCA_005239525.1 Nicotiana knightiana
GGGAGGGGGGGTTGTATAGACCCCTTCTTTATAATTTATTTTCTTGTCATTTCGTACCTTTTATTTTTATATTTTTAAATTATAATCGTTGTATTCACTTGATTATGCCCTGTATTTCACACACTTTGTCCAACTCATCCAACTTAATGGGGCGGGGCAGGTGTTGATTAATACTGGATGTACCAACAAGCTTGGATGAGTGCCACGTGCTCAATCCGTTAAGTTAGGGATATATGTATTTCAATAGTAAGACAGTAGAGATTTTTCAAAGCTAATTGTATAATGGGAGATAATTTCTAATGATAGCAGGGTATTTCAGGACCTTTTTCGTTAATTATAACATAGTAGGAAACTGTGAATACACAAGTCATCACCCATTCAACAAACACTTTTAGAATATTTAAATCAAACATAATTTATTGTAATAATGCTCATTCCATATAACATAGGCTTTTTGCATATCTACTTTTATCATGCACCTAAATAAGATACTCTTTATATCATATCCCTTTATTAGTTCATGGCTTAGAATAATATTATCGGATAATATTGTCAGAAACAAACATTGACTGACTATCATCCACAACTTTATCCGTCATATTTTGAGCCTCTAAAGCTTTTAGAAATAACTTTGTAGAGAATTATACAACAAGATATTGGTTTATACTGTTTGATACTTAAGGAGTTTCGCACTTTAGGAATCAGGGTTATAGTTGTACAATAGGTCAGTAAACTTCACAAGTGTTAAAAAACTGCACAATAGCATATATTACCTCTTTGCCAATGATAGTTCAAGTTTTTTTGTTAAAATAAGCATCGAAACCATCAATTCCTTGTATTTTTTATCATCAATATCAATGTCAAATAGACTTCTTCATCAATGTCTTGGTTTGATCAAGTGAAGTTGCTGCCCTCTATCAAGAATATGTCCTTCCTTCATAACTGTAAGATTTATTACAAGGAAGCACTCAACAAGATATACCAAAAGCTTCTTGTAAAACCCTAGAATCTCACCATCTATATCGTTTTTAGATTGTCGCGGGTATCCATTACTAGTTCTGATGTTGTGGATTCTATTATGAACAATCATATCCTTTGCTGAAGCATAGAAATATGTGGTGTTACTATCTCCAAGTTTAAGCCATTGATTTCTGAACTTCTACTTAGCAACACTTTCCTCAATTAGTATCCACTTCTCAAAATTCATCCTTAGATATTTTTCTTCATCATAAAGGGCTTGTGGATAATTTGATATTTTTATTTTTTTTTGTATTTCTATTAACTGCTTTTTGAACTACGCCATTTTTTTTATTAATACCAAAAATTCAGCATCACTCAGCTTCTTTAGGCCATGTTTCACTGCCTTCAGTTTCTCCCAAATGGACTGCATAAGATGTAAGTTGTTGAACTCATCCAGGACTCATATATTATTTATAAGTAATATATATATGATAAGCTAAGCAATTGAAAAACCTGAATGATTTATATGTCTTGCTTTTATAGTCTTCAATTTGCACAAACAAAAGGGAATGATCAGAGAAATATGAGTCATTGCAATAACTTTTAATTGCGGGTATATGAATATCCAATTACTATTGACAAGAGCTCTGTCAATTTTGTTAAATATGTGATTGTTTGACTACGCGAATTTCCTTCCCACTGTATTTAACTCATGAAGGCCAGTGTCTTACATGGAGTCATTGAAATCCTTTAGTTCTACTTCCTGAACAGGGTTTCTATTCACTCTATCTTCACCTCGAAGCATAATATTAAAGTCACCTATGAGAAGCGATGGTCTCTGTTGAGCGTTGTTTATCTATGTCAAGTTTACTCATAAGCTTCTCCTACCACCAATAGTATGTAATCCATAAATTGCAGTGAATTATCTTCCTATCATGACTATATATTTTTTCATGTACGAGTCGTGGATGCTTTACTTACTTTGTGAACACCACCATATATATATATATATATATTTGTGTTCTAATGTACCCAAATTCTTCATTTGTTCGCGTTATCTCTGTTTGTACACCATGACTATCTAGCTATAACTTTTGTAATAATATAGTATGTCGTATGTTCCTTTATTTATGTTCTATTATTGCTATAATACCTATATTATTATCCTTAATAAAGGGACTCAACTCCTTTTGCTTGTATATCTTATTCAGTCAGCTCACATTCTTATCAGTACTTTCATACTAGAATAAAGAATGATTGACACTTCCCACGCCCTTATTGTACTATAGTGATTCTTTCCCTGATCTACTTTAATAAGGATCTACATTTCAAAGTGCTATTCACCTACTCCTCCCCACATCAATGGACTAAAGTCATTAGTGGTGTAGATCTTACTAACAGTAGTTTTCCTTACGTCAAAACATTTATTTGCTTGTTGCACTTTAGCTCCTTAAGCATAGGGTTGCTTTGGAATATCAGACACATTAGCTATATGTTGTTGCTGAGTAGTTTGTGTAAAGATCTTCTGTGACGCCTGCCCATTTTCCCTTCCCTTCAGTAGAGATTGCATTAACACTAGTGTTGCCCTTAGGCTATGCCTTTTTTCCATTCATTCCTCTACTTATTCTGTTGGAATTTAAGCTATGCTTTAGTCTTCTATTGGATATGTTTCTAGTCGTTACACACATGTCCAATTTGAAAATATTTACTATAATTTTTGTAGCCCAATCATAATTAACTTCCTGCTCAAAAGCTCTTCATGTTGGATATTCTACCTGGATACCCCTAGGCATAGGTCTAGTAATACCTAATGTTAGGATTTTGCCCTGAATTTTTAATCTATTTAGGACTCTCTTTCTTGAAGTAAGGGAAAAAAACTCTAAAAGGAATAAATATCTTTCATATGCCTTATTATTTTCTTGAAAAAGAAGTTTTGCACTTCTATATATTGAGGCTTCGTTCTCACACAACAACAACAACAACAACAACAACAACCTCCACAATGTAGTCTTTATGAAAATCTTGTTTAAGGGAGATTATTCTCTCAAAAGTTTTATCATCTCTTTTTATATTAGTGATATATCATATGTAGGTCGATTGGCTAAATTATTATAAATTATTATGCTTAGTTTATTAAAATTTTCTTTTGTACTCTGATTTATCGTCCACCAAAGTTTGTATTGTTAGCTTCTGCATGCACCATGTTATTTCGACCCCCACAAGTGGTATCATAGCCAATGGCTGAACGATGTTGAAGACATGTTCAGATAAAGAGCAATTTGACAATAATGAATATTTTTGTCTAAAAATCTGTCCAGAGTACTATATGTGGAGAATAAATTTTTAACTATAATTTCAATAGCCCTTGTTGTTGTATCTGTATGAAAATAAAAACTCATATTAACTATAATTTCAATATCCCTTGTTGTTGCATCTATATGAAAATAAAAACTCATTTTTAATCCATGTTTGGGTCACTTTTAACCAAAGTCAATTATAAGACATGCATGCTTGTAACAGATGGCCTCTTATGTTAGTTTTAACTCATACTTATTTTAACGTATGTGCTACTTTCAACCAATATCAGTTTTAGCTCATGCTTATTCTTAATGCGTGGGCTCCTTTTAATTCATTATTTGTCTTCTTTCAACCAATACCAAGATTTTTCAACCTATACCTATTTTTAATCATGACAAGTAATATTGATGAGATTGTGCATGTGAAGAAGGCAGATTAAGTATTGCCAGAAAATTCAGGTCAAGGGGTGATTGTTAGGATTTTGTCCTAAATTTTAAATCTATTAGGAATCTCTTTCTTGAAGGAAGGGAAAAATATTATTAAAGGGAATGAATCTTTTCCATATGCCTTATCCTTTTCTTGGAGGAAGAGTTTTGTGCTTCCATTGTATAGGGTAAAATATGTTCGTATTAAATGCTCACATAATAAAGCGACATGTGGACACAAAGGCAGATGGAAAGTGAAGAAAATGGGAATCAAGTCTGAGGTGAAGCAATCTCGTTTGATCCCGAAGGGAATGTTGCTCATAAAGACAAAATAAATGCCTGCCACCCAGTAACATTTAATTGAGAACATTCTATAGCACTAAGTATGTATTCCGTTACAGTGAATATGGCATGTATGGCCTGCCGATGCACATTCTTCAATGGCTCCCATAATTGTCATTTAAGAGGAGCTTAATCTTAGGACCTTGTTCCCTATGAGCAACTATAAATAGTGAGTTTAACAACCATTGTAGGGGACACGAAGTTGCTGTCAAGCTTATGCTATATATTTTTCAAAGCTCAATAATATTTTATCTTCTTATTAGTATCGTTACTACTACCTCCGGAAGCACTGCGCTCAGAACTACGATTTCTGCTGTCTTATCTCGATTTCAATGATAAGTCTTACATTATTGTTTAATTTATTATTATTTTGGGATAAAATCAATTCATTTGTCTATAAATCATGTATAAATTTAATTGTACCATTTTACGGGTAAACAGTTTGGTGCCCATATGGGGTTTAGACAGTTGTGTAATTTAGTTGATCCTTGTAGTTATTACTAACATGTTTGACTCTCTGTTCTTAGCAAAATCATAAAAAGTGGCAGATAACGATGTCAACATCACACACAACGTTGAGGCCCAAGGAAATCAGCCTCAGCACGAAGACTCGACCTGTGATACCTGCAATGAGGGGGATAAGGTCATGCCGATCCACGATGGGAAATATCCGCGACATGTTCGAGAGACAGCTCCGGATGATGCTAAAAACGAGCACGTCACTGACAGTAAGGATCCTGAGAGAGTAACAAAAGGCTATTATGGGCCTTCTTTTGCGACAGGATCAGGTCATGACAGATTTGAGGCAGGCGTTGTCGGGTGCTTCCAACCACACGAATGGATGAGGTCTAGTCCCTCCCGGTTCTCCTGCCAAACCAAACAACGTAGAGGGTCGACAACAACACCCCGAAGGGCGAAGTCGGCTTTGATAGGACCAGGGGGAACTACGGCGAATCCGGTAACAACAATGAGAATGATCCCTTTAAAATCAAACTCATGAGGTTTATGAGGGAAATAAACGCCCGAATGGATCAAATTCCGGGTGCACCAACAATATTAAAAGGACCTAACTCAAAGAAATACACCTAGTTGCTATTCAAACCAAGTGCGTGTTACGACCCGGAATTTCCATCATCGGGACCGTGTTGGCGCCTAACATTTCACTTGCTAGGCAAGCCAACGTTAGAACAATTTATCTATTTTTTAAAAGTTTAAATTAAATAATGAGAAAGAACTGAAATAGTTGTAATAATCCAAGTAAAGTGCGGAAACTATAACAACTAAAATATCTTATACAACCCTGGACCCGGTGTCACAAGGGCACGAGATACTAGAATAGTAAAAACAAGGGTCTGAATAAAACATAAAACTCTCTGAAGGAAAGTACACAGCTAAATAAAAGGAGAGGGGACTCTAGGAGATGCAGACGTTGAGCAGTTGTACCTCAAGTCTCCACAAAACTGTCTAATCCGAGCATGCTAATAATCGCCACTGGGACCAACTCCAAATCTGCACAAGAAATGCAGAGTGTAACACGAGTAAAACCGACCACATGTACTCTATAAATCCCGAGCCTAACCTCGACGAAGTAGTGACGAGGCTAAGGAAGATCACTCACACTACAACCTGTAAGCAGTATATAATAAAGACAAAAAAGAAAAATACGGAACAAAATAAGATAGCTAACTGAAGATAATAGTTAAAGCCTCAAGAAATAAACCAGTGAAGATCACACCAATCCTTAGAGTTTCAAATGAAAGTACCTAAAAACCAACACAGCTCAAGGAAATAGAAACAAATAGGTTGTTGCGACGCGCAACACGATCCAACCGTACAACACAATCCTCCCTTATTCCACTATAACAACATCAACACTCATAAATAAACATATAATTGCGGCGCGCAACCTGATCCCACCATATAACAAAATCCGTATCACAATTCACCCTTATTTCACTGTATCGATCCACCCTTGTTTCACCTATTGCAGGGTGCAACCCGATCCCACCATGTCAGTACAAATTCACCCTTATTCCTCCGTGTTAATTCACCCTTATATCACATGTTGCAGCGTGCAACCCAATCCCACCATATCAGTACAATTATTCATTGAGTACAATTAAATCCATATTTCAAATCACAAAAACCTCCAAAACGGATGAATATAAAGCTGAAACAGAAAGGAAACCTTGTACCAAATTGGAAATTCACATATGAAATACTACACGGCAAGACAAGTCCAGTAAATAACAATTAGAAGGTGCAAGTACGTCAACTAAGTCAAATAGCAGCAAGTCGTGAAAGCATGAAGAGGTCTAACATTTTTAACAGGAGAAACAATGATTAACAAGTAGCAATTAAATCATGGAAGGCATTTAGGGCACATAACAATTAAAGCAGAGAAGGATATAATTAAGAAAAAGCGAAAAATTGGGGAAACAAGTAATAATTAAGAAAAAGTGAAAAATCAGGGAAACAAGTAATTCGGCGGTGTATAGGCACTCGTCACCTCGCATATACGCCGCAACACATGAAATTCACATAGCACATAGTCCGAAGGTTCCTAATTCCCTCAAATCAAGGTTAAACCCAACATTTACCTCACTCTGCGGTCAACTCAGAGCTTTACCCGGTCCTTTCCCCTAGAATCCGCCTCCAAACCACTCATATCTAACCACAATTGACTAAATAATACCAAATATTACTAAAGGAATCAATTACAATGCATAAATTTAGAATTTCCATACTTTTCCCACTAAAAGTCAAAAATCGATCTCGGACCCGCTTGGTCAAAATCCATAATTCGGATCAAAACTCAATTACCCATTCACCCCGAAGCCCGGTTATGTAATTTGTTTCGAAATACGACCTCAATTTGAGATTTAAATTCTAATTCTACAAAAATCCCTAATTCTACCCAAACCCCTAATTTTCACCATGAAAATCCTAGATTTTAGGCTAAAATCTTATGAAATATAATATAAAATTGAAAGAAAATAGGTTAGAATCACATACCAACAAATTGGGGAAGAAAAGTTCTTGAAAAAATTGCCTCTAGGGTTTTCTAGCTTTAAAATTTTGAAAGAATGAACAAAATCTCGTTTTCCCCTTCTTTTACCCAGCTGTAGGTTCTCAATTGTGATCAATTCTTCGCAAATGCGAAAAACCTTTGAGCCTGATATCATCGCAAATGTGAGCCAAGGCTTTCGCAAAAGCAAACTTTTGACTAGCAAATGCGAGTCTGCCTTGGTCTGCTTCCTGTCGCAAATGCGAACCCTGCCCCCATCGCATTTACGGACTTCTCTTCGCAAGCCAAGTGGACCCAGCCCTCTCCCTCTTTGCAATTGCGAGCCTGACTTCGCATTTGCGAGGCTCGCATTTATGATCAAGTCCTCGCAAATGCGAGATCTGTAGACCTGATACATCAGCATTCCATAAGTGTTGATTCTTCTAGAAAATATTGTCAAGATTTTGTTGGTTTTGCAAATATAGGAATCTTTTTTAAAGTTCGTTCTTCAAACAATCTATTTGCATGTGAGGGTACTGCTATATTATGATATTCAACAAGATTCCAATTGCATTGAAGACGATACTGCATGCATAGTTCAATTAAAAGAAGGACTATCAAAGGAGACAAAATAAAGTATATTTCACCTAAATTCTATTTCAAACATAATCTATGTTCAACAAATTTATTCAAGTGATAATTTGACAAACTTCTTCACAAGGCATTGTCAACCTCAGCAATTGAGAAGTTGTTATACAAGATTGGAATTCATCGTCTCGAAGATATCAAGTGATATTTTTGCCAGGGAGATTATAGCACGCGCTACACTCTTTTTCTTTTAGCTAAGGTTTTAACCCATTGAGTATTCCTGGCAAGGCTTTAATGAGGCAGCATCGGGATATGTGTACTTTTTTTCCTTCACTAAGATTTTTTTCCATAGGGTGTTTTCTTAGTAAGATTTTAATGAGGCACATTATCTATGGACATCCAAGGAGGGGTGTTATAAATAATTATCTAATGGTGGATGTCCATAACTCGTAAAGGAGTAATGCCTACTACTCTTTTCCATTATCTCCATAGCTCCCACAACTCCAATACTTATTGAGTTATGGTTGCAACTCTCATACTTCCATAACCTCCCCATGATCTTCCTCCATGATCTCAAATACTTAATGTCATGTTTATGGTATTCTTTTGTATACCTCTATGTAATACTATAAATAGAGGATGAGAAGTGATATTGAATAAATGGAAAAAATAAGAAATAAGAATCTATCTCTTTCTCTCTATATCTCTTAACTTTTTTTTCTTATTTTATATTATTACTTTGAGCTAAGTATCTTAATACCTTTTTTTTTATTTTTTTGTAAAAGAAACTAAAAACTTTCCCCAAAATATTCAGCATCACATATTCAAACTTATTGGGCCCATACTGAATCCATTAGACCCATGCCTTCTTGCTCCGCTTCTTTTACCTTTATACCCCTATACTTGGGGTTTGGGTCCGTTAATGCTTCCAGTTTCAGAGACTTATATCTTCGTGCTCTAGCTAAACCAAAACCCTAATTCGACATTGAAGCTATTCGCCGCTGATTTGCTACATTCAAAACTTTTTAACTCTCAAAGCATAATAAAAGAAAATCAGTTTTGCTAATCGAGCTTTCTATCCGTCAATTGTTCTTTATGTTGTTTCATCGTTTGCTAGTTTAATTTGTGATTTTTTGTTTGTTTGTATTTACATGGCCGGTGATGACAAAACATTTGCACGAGCGGCAGCAACAATTTTAATGCGCACCTATGGTTGTTACCATGGGGTTGTTGTTGCTATGAATAATGTGCCAATATGCTAATCTGAGGCCTCTCTTCCTTTTTTTTTTCTTTTTCTGGTGCTTGTTTCAGTTTATTTGCTGGTAGTTGTGATTGTGCTACATATTTAAGTATGTTTAGTGTTATGACAAAGTGTATATCAAAATAAAACCAGAAACTTTAGCATCCCAAACAAGACGAGATGGTTGCAGGTTGCTATAGTGGTTCAACCCTTCAATTGTAGTCAAGTCAAGGAGTTTGAGAGTTCGAGTCACCATGGGTAATAGGTTCACCCAAATCAGTCTGACGATAACCTTGCCTGACCGCTTCCGCTCTGACTGAGCTGACCGTCGCACCTGACCCTTCCCCAAGGGTGACTCCTTGATCGGTTGGGAGTGTAAGGGTTTACCACCAGAGTTATCCTCTCGTCTTTATGTTGTTTCGGATGCTAAAGGTTTTGGTATTTCAAAGTCTATTTTGGCATAATAATTTGTTTTAAGCATGTCATTGTGCATTCATTTTTTTTACTTCTTAGGAAATGTGATGGTTGTTTGAGTAACCAATTTTAGACAAGCTCCAGAGCAAATCTTGGTAATTGCTTCATAGTTAAGATATCCCTAGTTAGGTGTCCTAAATCAGGCAGTCAGTTTTTATCCATGATAAAATGAAAATGCAAAAAAGAAAAATTGTATAGCAAAAGAAACCCTCTGTATGGACTTGACTTTTGTGTTGGTTCTAATTTCAGGGACCTTAGATTGCTATATCTTATTCATGCTATTTGTATATCTTCTTTTTAGGATGCTTGTTTCTCAGTGCACGTTGCTGCATTTCATAGTTTTTAAATTGTTGCCTAAAGTATGCATCTGATCTGGTCTGCTCAAGTAAATTAAATATAAACTTCTCTTCGCTTGAAATTGTTTGTCCTTTGATCGAAAGAATGGCTAGAAAGCCCAATTTTATTGTTGTCCCAGGCTGTAGAAAATGATGCATATGTTTTGTTAGTGATTAGTGCAGATATGCATTATCACGTTCTGGTTGGTTCAGTACGATTGCAACGTTGTGTTCAACAGAATTAGGAATTTAATTGCCTTTTGACTGCATTGGTACATCAGTTTCTTATTTCATATGGTGCTTAAGGAGGCACAACAAGATGGAACTCTGTTTCTGTTGGTTTCCATCTTGCAGGACCTAACAACTGTTTCAAGAAACTTAAAGAGTTTCTTTTTCAACCAAGAACAACATTGTCTTTACCAGCCTATGCACCAGTCTGATGGATTCTTGTGAGTTTTCACACAGGAAGCACCTGCAACTATGCCTGGCAAATCTGGACATCATTTCTAAACATTATTGGGATTATCTGGGTGATACTACAGGATGTCAAATCTATATTATCTGCTTGACAAGGACAGAACTGATAAGAGGTTGAATCAAGTTTTTATGATGCATCATGTGAACCATTTGGTCAGAAATTAGAGTGGAATAGAATATGTTTTGTAAGGGAGAAACAGAACCCTTCTTTAGTACCAATATAATAATTGCTAGTATTTGTTGATATTGTTGTAACAAAAAACCGGTATAAAGTCTAGTATTTCATCACACTTGCACACTTTTGATTGTTTTCGCAATGTATTTGGCAAAACTGGTTCAAGTGGTCACAGGCCTTACATTGGTGTTCTATCTCCACAAATTATTACTCTTGCATTGGTACATCTAGGCATTATTCCAAGAGAGAAATACTACCGTTGATAAAGACATGAAAATGCAGGGAAGAACGAAAAATAAGAAATGAAAGCACTCCTGTTCAGGAGAAAGGTACAATATCAGGTAGTGAGCTAACAAAAGCAGTAAGTTAGAAGAACCAAACTGGGAAGCATATCTGTCTATTTACAAAAAGCAACAAGCGAAAGGTCCAAGCACAGGAAATCCAGGCGATTAATTCAGCAAAGAACAAACTTGCTGCAATTCAACTGGGTGTTAGTTCAGTGGCCAACAGACACAAGGTTATGCAAATGCCAGCACAAACACCTCAATACGTCTTGCAGAACCTGTATGAATCAGTCTATCGATCATTATACTTGAAAGGTTGCAAACAAAGTAATACTTGGGGTTTCCAGAAAAGAGATATCGTGTACACATTACATACAACTTATAATCAGAAGCCTTGGACAGTCGCTTTAACAGTTTATAATTACCAAATTATTGAGAACATTTCTTGTCCCACCAGAAGGTTTTTCATTGGGATCACCAAACACACGCTGCCTAACTACTGCTCAATCCAGTACACAATCATAACAAAGTGAGCAAATGACAATCAAGTTATGATTTTTCCGAGTAAAAGGTTATAGCAAAAGCACCTGTAATTATTCACAGGCAATTTTGGTGTCAAAACTGCTGAGGCAGATCGCAAATGCCTGAAATGCAGAGATAGGATACTGATAGTCCATGGTAAACACATCTTCTCCCACTTTTCCAAATTGGAGAACAACATTCTCATGTTCCTGTCCAGCTCCATCACCTTGAGAAGCAACTAGCTGAAAGTTTTTTACGGAAGCAACTGTTACCCTGCCATTGAAGTTAAGACACCAGCACTGGAGTTGCTCGTGCCACCTAGGAGCCTTGTTCTTTAAACTTAAAACTTCATCTTTTTGACTGGGTAAAGGCCCGGATGGGAAGTTATCCATGCGAGTTGACTTTGATCTAAAAAAGGGAAGGGAGGGGAAGGAATCTATATTCACAGGAACAAATTCTGTCTGTGTAGGGGCTACACCCCCAGGTTCAACAGAAGAAGCAGGAATTGCATCCATGACACACAGCATCCTCCTAGGCCCCCTGACAAAAACAAATAGTTTATTTCAATTACGTGAGAGACATAACAAATCACTTTTCAATCAGTAAGAAAGTTGTATTTAAAGATAAAGCTAGTACTAGTATTTAGAAGAGTAAATTGAATCTCAAGTAACTATTTATTTTAGATTAGTTAAAACGATCCTTTTAGAAGACTAAACATCATTTATGGACAACTAAAGAAGGAAAGATACCAGCTGGTTAGGCATACCAGCAGTATTTCATTAATTGGACATCCATGTAGATAAAAGCACACAAAAGGAACTATCCCTTACCTAGACCCTAGGACATTCAACTCGTATGAGATGTGAGCGACAGGAAAGTTGCCGGCAGGTATTCTTGGAGAGACTTGTTTCATTCCAACAAATCTTGTCGAGCGGCATTTACTGACTTTAGCTCCTGCGTTAGAGGGTTGTGCATCATAGATTGTGAACTTGGTCCCAAGGAAGTTGGATCTGTTAAAAAGTTTAGCAAGGAGAACGTGGTTAGCACGACAAATATAAAGTAGCAAATGACATACTAGTACGACGAACCTCAGCTTCCCAATGTAGGTGCTGCTACCCTTGGAAACATCGTCAGCATTTAAAGAAATGATGTAATCTGTGCATGTTGGCCTTCTACATTTCCGAGCAGCAAGAAGGAACTTACCATCATCATTAGAAGCTGTATAAAAGACAAATAGGGAAGGTCAGTGCAATATAATGCAACCTTGATAATGTAAGCAAAATAATCCAAGATAGACTTAGGTATAAGCAAATGAAATCTCTGAGGTACTAATTGCACCAAAAGAAAACTCGATAAGGAAAAGAGGGTAAACAAGTATGAGAAGGGTACTTCATATATCAAGACAGAAAGAACCAAAACTTAAATAATCGGATATTCACCTTCATTAAAATTAAGATAAAGGTGATATGTCTGAGAACTGCGGTTCCTTTTGATGAAACATTGAACAAGATTGTCTCTAGGACCAGGCTGCAGGAAGAGAAGAAAAGTGATTATTCACTATGCTTGTAACATAAAATGATTCAAACTGATAAAGAATGTTCTAATTTTTACACTTTAACTTGGAAAAGGAAAACCGATGCACAGGAGAAATGTAAATTTTAGAGAACAAAAACATAGATATTTTATCTAATCAAAGTGGTATAAACCAAAAAACAGAAGTACAGTAACACTCATGTGATAAAAGCTGGAAATAATTATAAGCATTCAGCAGCAACTCCAATTGATAAAGTTAATAGCATTCTTTGTTAAATATCGTTCCAAAAATCTTATTTTAGTTGAAATTTTTTTCAGTCTTCGCTATATATACATTTAGCACATTTTTTTCTGGATAAGGAGTCTTTGTTATATATACATTTAGCAATTTGTACTCATATGCCATAGTCAACTCTTCTCATGCTTCTGCAATAATATTCTATCCGTCTGTTCTCTATTTCCCTCCTCCCCCCTCCCCCCCCCCCCCCCCCCCAAAGTGCATTGAACTCACAATAAGTCAAGGGCATCTTACCATTGGGCATGTCTGGTCCATAAAACATCAGTTCATAAGCTTAACTCAAAAATGGCTTCACAATAGTTGTTATTACACAATGTTCTACTCCGCCCTTGCAAGGAAGTAGAAAATACCTTCCACAATACTTCAGGAGAATCTTCACTAAAGTTTGATTCGCGAGCGGGGTAATAGATGCATCTATGGTTCGAGCCGTTTGACCCTCGGCAGTGCACATTTATTTTCGCGACGCTTCGGCTGTACGCTTTCGGCATACTATGTGCTATATAATTTACAGTGAGTTTTGTCGTAATTGTATAAACTATTTCATGTGAAAAGGGAATTTAGTACATTATATGCTAGTGAAATTTGACATGCAAAGGTAATTAAAATTATACTTGATATTTTATGTCTTTGTGATTGCTACTACTGTTATACCTGCATAGCCCTTATTAAACTATGTTATTTAAAGCAAAAGAATGCAGGTTGCAGGCTTATAGCTGTTTATGCAGCTGGTTGGATAACATATTACTGTACATCTTCAAGCTCTATGAATCTTCCTCTAGCAACTAAAGTAGGTGCTCAGTAGCAATTGTAATGAACATTACCAAGAGTTAAGCATACTATATAATACACATGCTCTTGATTATGCTCCAGAGTAATCTAAAGGGGAGCATGAAAGTCGAACGGGAAGGCAAGTTAAGTTTCTGCTATCTTGCAGAGCATAAAGAACAAAAGTTACATAAATCTACAGATATAGTAAGGATTATAAGGTAAGTTATTTCTTTTCATTCTGAATCCTCTCATACTCGTATTGATTCTGTGTGCTACTCCATATTATTTGCATATGCCAAATCCCCTCGGGGATGACTGAGTTGTTGGGACATAGGAGTAACCAACTTGAAGATCACAAATTCATACTCTAGCTACAATACTCAGTTGGACTTCATTTGAAGGTTGGAGCATATTACCCAACACCTGTGCTTGTCGGCTACAGAGGCTAGCCACTAGCCTATGGATTAGTCAAAGTGCAAGCAAGCTCGCCCAATGCTCAACCTTGTAAAACTCATGTTCATTCAAATGACAACTTAGGCTGAGTAAAAGCTGGTCCTCCTGTCGAACCCATAAATGGCAAAGTTTCATATGAAAAAAACCAGGAAATCGCAAGATCCCATTATTAATGGCATACAATGTGCAAGCTTTAATACACTTTATTTCTCCTCCAGGGATCAGCTACCATAAAAACATGCAGCATTTTCCTGTTGAGCCTCACCCTGATTAAAGGAGTAAATGTAGCAAAAATGTACTAGCACTTTTTTTAGTTAGCTTGGCATACACAACAAGGACGGAAAGGCATACACTGAAACACTAAAAGCTCATAAAATTCGTGAGACAAACCTGCTTCAAGGATATGGGGAACGTCAATTTGCCACAAATTTCAGGTGTTTTAACAATTTCTTTCATTATTTCTCTCCAACTCCTACAAACACCAGCACAAGAAACCACATTTTTTCTCGGAGGCCAAGTAGAGTCAGAAGCCTCAATCCTCATCAGGACATCTCTCAATAGCTCAGGCGGCATATTAGACCAACAACTTTGCCTTAAAGCATCCAATGTCACTGTACAATCTTGAACCACCCTATGTGACCTAGAACGAAACCCTTTACGAGAAATGCTCCCAAATTCACCCCTCATTTCCTGAATCATACTCTTGAATGACATCTTTAACAACTATACAACAGTGGTTTGCTAAATTTTCCTCAACAGTGAACTTCAAATAATATTTCTTTCTCTTATTACAAACCAAAAAGTAACACCCATTCAAGCTACATATGTTCAAGAATCAAATTGGGACGGGAATTTTGTACAGACCCAAATCACCCAGATCCTCTTTTTTGGTAAACCCCAGAAATAAAGTTAGCTCTGTGTTGTACAATAAACTATAAACATAGACCAAAATCGAAAATCAGCCATCTGTAAAGCTAAAGTTGCGATCTTTTGATAAATAAAAATCAAATTTTATCAATAAAAAGCTTCAATGTTGGATAAAATGGACAAATATTGTCCCCTCCAAATGATGAAACTGAACACACCCAAGTTGTATTTCTACATCTAGACCATCAAATATAAGATTGGATAGAGGAGTGATCCATGATCAGTAGCAGTACAGATCTAGAATATCTGACGAGGTACATTGAATGTTCCTAAAACAGAAAGCTGAAATAAGTCCTAGAAGTTGGTGTTTGAACATCATCTACTTTAGGAGGAAGGAATTAGGGTTGAAGATAGGGATTAGGGTTGGTAAGGTAGGTTTGGTTGAAAAGTGAGGATTTTCTTCTTCTTTAGTTTTGGGCTTTCACACAGCTGGAGACTCTGGCTGGCCTTTTGTCTCACCTAGGGAATGGATCATCTCTGACACCTTCAACTGCATAGCCGGGTCAGGTTCTTGCTCCGCCTTGTTGGATGGATTCTTGTTTTCTTTGGGTAGGATACTAGTACATATAATGCATAAATAACAAGTTACTCCTTTTTATTATTAATGATGTTTGTTAATTAGATTAGATAATTACTATCTACATAGACTAAATTATATAGTTTGAAGAGCATTACTGCTCTCTAAACGTGTAGGTCAAGTTACTAATACCATAACAGATTTATGAGTAGTTCAATCTGTTATCGTATTAGTTTTCCTAATTAATAAATCAACTAAAAGTTTTGTTATTAATTTTTTCCTTATTGACTAGGTAGGACGGAACTTTAAAATCGATCCTAATTAAAGCCAATAATATTAGAGTTGTGTTGAACTACTCATAAAAGATTCTTTATTATACAAAACGTGAGTTACAAAACTCATGTAGGAGTCAAACACACAATGCTTCTGAAAACATAAAAATTCAAAATATATGACTTTTCTTACTATTTAAAAATTGAATTCTTATTGGACCGAACACTAGAATGAGCTAATACTAAGAATTTTAATTAATTAAAATAAAATTATTTTTTTAATATTGAGAATAAATAATTAAATCATTGAATTAACTTATTTGCAAAAGAACCTAATTTAATTATTTTACAATTCATCATATAAGAAAAATTATTTGTCAAATTGACAAAACATTTGAGGTACATAAAATTTATTCTTGTAAGAAGAGTATTGACGGTAAAAAAATCATAAGACATAACAGAATCGATTATAGTATCTCAAATCGATAAAATATAAATTTGAAACAACAAGGTAAAATAGTAGAAGACAAACAATATTATAAAAGAGTTATTTTTTTCTTTATTTCTTGCTTTCACTCCAACAAATGGAAATATCTCGATATAATCTTTATATTAAATTATTTGTTGTAAAGTATTAATTCAATATTGGTCATTCTTTAAATTTTACATAGTCGCTATCAAACTTTTAGAACGCGAACTTTTTCATTCTCGGATTTTTAAAAGACCAAAAAAATTAATTTTTAATTTGCATTATTTGACAATTTTTTAAAATTATGATATATTCAGTATTAGGCACATAAACAATTTTCATAAGTTTCAACATAAGTCCGGATAAATTACAAAAGGCATCTGAACACTTATGAGGGATAAAATTTCTTCATTTTTTAAGCTACCTAAATAAGAATAATATTTTATCGTTTGAGGTAAAAAAATATTAAATTTTATTTTATAGCTCAAATAAATCATTTAATAATGTGTGAGTAATTTTTAAAATTTGTGTATTCATTGATAGGTACAGGCGCAATGCGTGTATTCTAAGACTAATTATATTATAAGTGTGAAGACTCAAAGTCAAAATTAAAAGACGAAAATGGTCATATAAAGTTGAATGGCCATTTTACTCTTCAACAAACATTACTTCGGAATTTTGTACAAACATGCAAATTCACATTCTGACAAAAATAATAAAAAGAAAAAGTTTATTGGATGATTAATAATTTATGAATTCTTCAAGCACATGAAATTAAATTTGAACCTATCATTTATGCAATATTAACAAAAACAATTTCGTTCTCTTCTACTTCCCTAATTAATATTTATAAATATGTGTCTTATAATTCTAAGGCAAAAGACTTTTATACTTTATAGTTCTTTTCTCTTCGGATCGTGGAAGAAATCATCCACGCCGCTTTGCCAACATTTTGACTAATCCATGTGCTTCCTCTTGCAAAGTTTATTTTTGGGACTATATATAAAATATTATTGAACCTCCTTGGATTAAAATTCAAATATGTTGTAATATTGTTAATTTAATCTGGTAATTTTGAATATATTAAGTTTTTAAAGGGTGCATTTTTGACCAAAATTTGCATCTTTGCAGGTTCATCAAATACGTACTACTTCGAAAAAATATTCTATGCAGAATTATATGTAACATGAATTTATCAGTAAATTTTGGTTTGTTTAATTAGGATGTGTATCTTCAAACACTATAATTTTAAAAGGTAATGGTCTCATAACTTGATGTGTTTTTGTAGGCTCTTGATGATGGTGCTTGTACACTTGTTAATTAGTAGTACTAATATTTTTTGAAAAAATTTGGCTCTGGTAAAATATTTTTAATTAGTTGGTAAATTTCCCTTTACATTTTTTTCTCGCAACATCATGAAACACTGCAATGAGTTTCATTTTTAAACTTTGTCACGACCCCAGTTTCCCTCTATAGGATGTCAATAGAAAAACTTCAATCATTTTTCTTTGTTTGAAAGGGGGGAAAAAGAGGTAATATATATACCTAAATATTAATCCGAATTGACATGAATCTCAACACAATGACCAAGAATTTACAATTGGTAACAAAACCTAAAATTAAACTGCCATATCTTCCAAAACTTCCCTTCCATATAGATCGTCGTGGCATGAACTAATTCCTTCGCTTCGATTCCACCCCTAAAGCTAGCTCTTACTCCTCCTCCTTCTCCTTTAGGATAGGTTCCTCCTTTTTCCTTTTCACATAACATTCTCGGCTGCCTCCGGTCCGGTTGGTCGGTCGCTCTCTAGCCAGTGACTAGCCCAACTATGGAGCTAGGCCTACACTGCCACATCAAGACTCTCTTTTGAAAGTGAGATACCGGCATTCATAAGAGGGAAAGATCACTCTGTCATGCAGCAGAGTAGTGTTCATCTAACTAGCGATTTCATAAAAGAAGAAGAATTGTAGCGTTAGATAAAGAAATAAAGGAAATTGATGATAAAAGTTGTACATATCTATATAATATAGGAAGAAGAAAAGAGAGAAAGAAAGATTCTTTCTTTTATCTTATGTGTTATCTCATGTAGTAATTATCTTTTTCAATTGGGAGAGATGGTCGAGTGGACTAAAGCGGCAGCTTGCTAATCCGTTGTACGAGTTAATCGTACCGAGGGTTCGAACCCTCTCTTTCCGTTGATGACTTGATTTTTTTATTTTTCAAATTTCAAAATATTTTTTCTTATTCTTAGTTAAATGTGTGGAATAGACCAAATCATAAGAAAATTTGTAAATCAAGCAAGGAAAANGGCTCTTCTGAGCCCTTCCGTTACTTTAGATAAAGAAATAAAAGAAATTGATGATAAAAGTTGTACATATCTATATAATATAGAAAGAAGAAAAGAGAGAAAGAAAGATTCTTTCCTTTATCTTATGTGCTATCTCATGTAGTAATTATCTTTTTCAATTGGGAGAGATGGCTGAGTGGACTAAAGCGGCGGATTGCTAATCCGTTGTACGAGTTAATCGTACCGAGGGTTCGAATCCCTCTCTTTCCGTTGATGACTTGATTTTTTTTTTTCAAATTTCGAAATCCTTTGTTCTTATTCTTAGTTAAATGTGTGGAATAGACCAAATCATAAGAAAATTTGAAAATCAAGCAAGGAAAACCCCTTTTTATTTTATTCTTCACGTCCAGAATTACGTTTGGGATCATTAGATAGGAATCCAAAGATGAAGAGAGAAACAAAAAATATCACTACTGTGAAGCATTACACAATCTCCAAGATAAATTTTTTTTTTGAAAAAGAGAGAATGGATAATCTATTTTTCTACCACATGTCCTAGTTTGACACCAAGCAATGAAGTTCTTTCTCTAAAAGAATTTTCTAAGAGTTTGTCATTAACCAAATTTTTTTTATATACATAATTAGGTATTGTGAGGAGCCTAACAAGATTTTTCACTGAAAAGGAAAGCGTCAAAAAATAAGGAAATAAGTTAAACCAGATTTCTCATGACTATCCAAGAATTTCAATGTTTGAATCAAGGTTTCAAACGGTAAAGCTTATCTGATTTTATTTATTTAAGAATTTTTTCTCGAATAAATCATGAATTTTCTAGGATATTATTAAGGATCTCATCGAAAACTTACAGCAGCTTGCCAAACAAAGGCTAAGAGAAAAAAGAACAGAGGGNGAACTTACCAAACAAAGGTTAAGAGAAAAAAGAACAGAGGTATGACTGGCATAATATCTACGAATGGATTCAAAAAAGGCATAATATCTACAATTGGATTCAAAAAAGTATAGGCCTCGGGCAATTTGCCGAAGAAAAAACTATTCGAAAAAGGGTCGAATTAAGACAGATACTGATCAAACTAAAGGTACACCTAGTCTCTAAGACTAGGTAAGCCTAACATTTGCTGATTAAATAATAGATTTTTAACCCAATAATTATTAAGCATAAACAGAAGTTTCTATAATAAGCCAACAATCTCAACGTGATACAATATCCCAAAATCGGTAGTACAAGTCATAAGCTTTGCTAAGAGCCACTAGAAATAACAATACATCATTGTCCCAGAGTAATGGGAAACAATGGAAATGAAACACATCAGAAGGTGACTTTGGAGCCTACGAACGTCAAGCAGGTATACCTTGAAGTCTCCAACCGCATAGGCATAAGTCTATACCCAACTCGATCAAAAGCACCTGCATCTGCACAAAAATATTCAGAAGCGTAGCAAGAGTACACCGCAACGATACCCAGTAAATAGCAAGCCTAACCTGGATAGAGTAGTGACGAGGTCAGGCCAAAACACTTACCCCACATGTAAACTTGTGCAGGACATAACTTAAAGCTAACAATGGAAAGAACATCAATGTAAGACCAACAATAGAAGGATCACAAATGATAGCATCCTAGGAAGCTCAAATCTATTCAAGGACAAGAATGAAGCTTTGGAATCTCAAATAGGGCCTTTAACAAGATGTCAAGATAAAGTGTTGTCAAACAAGGTTATTAGACATCAATTGCAAGTAAAGAAGTTGTTAATTGGGTGGAAGAGCTTAAGGAAAGGATATGGGTTATAAGAAATGTGTTATAATTATTTTATGTCCCAAATTCATGTCCAAGAAGAGGTGGATTAGATCCCAAGAAACATCCTCTGAAGAAGGTCCAAACCAGGCCACCGTTAGACCAATTTGGCACCTAAAATGTGTCCAAACTTGCAGCCCATGAATTCCTACATAAAGCCATATTTTTGTAGCATAAAGAGGACTTACTTGATGTCCAAGAAGGGTACAATAGTCGTGCTAGATGTTGAGTGCAAGTTGGTGCCTAGTCGCTTGCAAATTTCCTTCAAGATTTCCAGATTTTCATGATTCTATCCAAGATTGGTTTGAGAAATATTTCCATATATTAGGGGACTATATTTATTGCTTTTCTAGTTAGTTAAGGTTATGTTTTCATTTTCCTAAGATTGTTGGAAGTACTTTCCAAGATAGTTGGACTTGTTGTCCAAAGTATAGGACTTTATTTCCTTATTTTTTAGGTATAATTTCGTGACCCCTCTCTATATAAATGGTGTATTCTTTGTTTTTAGACTTAGATTATTATATACAATATCAATAAAAATTGTGAGATTTTTCTTGCACTCTTGTGTGTGGCTACTCTTGAATTTATTCTTCAACCTTCAAGACTCAACTTAATGTGGTAAGATTAAATTCTTTTCGGTCTTAGATTACTTATAGGTATTCAAGAAAGGTGATAAGTTTAGGCTTATTGTTGTTCTTGTTATTCTAAAGGGTCGGGTTTCACAATCTATTTCTTGTTTTTAATTCTCTACCAAAGGCGATTAGTTCTTTGTTAGCTAATTGTTGTTGTTAGGATTCAACTTCAAGAATAGACTTCTTGAATTCAAGAAACTCTTTTCTTGAATTCAATCTATCTTTAATTTCCCGTTTTTTTTTTGTTTCTTTATTTTCTTTTAGTTTTCGCACGTTTCTTGATTTTCTTTAGTAGTATCAGAGAATAGGCTAATCAAGATTTCAATCTTGATAATCTTGGGAGGTTCTCGAGCAGAAAAACAAAAATAAAAAGAAAAAAAGTACGAAAAAAATAAAAAGAAAAAAAATCAGCCAAAAATTAATAATAATTGAATAGTTGTTTGGTTTCCAAGTCAAGAAAAGAGACAAGAAGAGGGGATCCTAGTTCTTGTAGATTAAGGTAACTTTTTTCCCTATTCTTGTGGGTTTTGGATTTTTAAAATTTTTTCTTTTTGTCTTTTTAAACTAATCAATTCCTATTCTTTCTAGGTTTGGTCTTTCACTTTCCTTTTTATTTTCTAACTCCTCAATTTTATCACTAAATTGTTGTGATTTGTTAGGTTTATTAATAAATTTAAAGATTAACGACCAAGAGTTGCTTTGAGTGGAAAAAAGCAAAAGAGGTGAGAGTATTAGAAGGAAAAAAACCAAACTTGAGAGATACATAATTCTTCTAATCTTTGTTCAAGACGTTTCAAACAGGTACTTAACGTGAAAGGAGGCGAGCTATGACTCAACAACTTGAAAAGTCAAACTTACAGTATAGCGAATGGAAGGGAGACAATAGTAAAATTATTTTTCAAACAAGAGCTAAAGTGATGTCCGCGATTAGTGCCCTTAGAATTGACAAAGAAGATGTCTATAACTCAATTAGCTCTTATATGGTTGAAAGATTGAACTTGCCTTGTGTTGAGCATATTGAACCCTACATGTTGAGAGGAGTAAAGGTGTATAAAAGAGTGTTACTATTCTCTATTGGAAGGTATGAGGATGCAATTTGGTGTGATGTGATTCCCATGAATAATTATCATATCTTGTTGGGAAAGCCATGGTATGTCTACAGAAGAGCTTCATATAGCATGGAAAAAAACAGATACTCTTTTAAGGTTAACGGGAAGAAACTCACTCTTGGGCCTTTGACTCCCTCACAAATTTGTGAAGACGAAAAGACTTTTAAAGAGAATATGGAAAAATATGAGAGAGAAAAGAATGAGAGGAATAAGAGAGTGCATGTTGACATCCCAATAGAGGAAAAAAGAGAGATTGTGTTGAGTGAAGAGAGTGGAAGTGTCAAGGGGGGGAAAAAGTAAGCTTGAGAGGAAAGAGAAGAGAGAAGGTCGTGAGATAGAAAAAAGATGTGAGGTAGAGAAACAAGAGGGTTTGAGTGAAGAAAAAGAAGAAAACCGTGGTGAGAGAGAAGAGGATAATGTTGAGGAGAAAGCTAGTTCTATGTTAAAAGCCAAAGAGAGTGTATGCAAGAAAAATATTTCTTTACTTTCTAATCCTTTAACTCTTTCTTGTTTTACTTCTTGTGATTTTGTGCAGCCATATGTGGAAAGTCCTTTTGAAAGTGGGATGAGGCACAAGAGATGTTTGCAAAGGATCCAATTGGATTCCAACACGAATTTAGCGAAATCAATTCTTGCTGGATGGTGGATAATAAAAGCTTGACTAATTTCTTTGTTGTTGAACCTTTTGACTATTTTGATTTTTATTTACAGATTTACAACAAGGAGTTCCCTAAAGGCATTGCTAAGTTAGAGCCATTGTGTAAAAGAATAAAATGTGATGTTGTTCCATTAATAATTAAGCCCAAGTATGGTATTTATAATTGGTTTATTCACATTCTTGGCCTTTGTAGAACACCTAAGGTATTTTTGGAGGTAATAAATTATACTCTTACTTTTTATGTTGGTGACTTTATAATTTTTATGAATGATGATATTTTGATGCATATCAAGTCATTAACTATAATATCTAAGTTCAAGTGCAAGAGTAATTTGCTCACTTTTGAAATTGAGTATGGCATAGATGATTATGCATTCCAACTTGGTGGAAAGAAGCATGAAATTTATGAGAAAAAGCTTTCTAATGAGTTAAATGTTCTTTCTTATCTTATTCAAGTGCCTAATGAGTTTTCATGTGATAAATTGCTAGAATGTGAGTTTTGTTGTTCGATAGGAAGCCATTTCTCTAGTCATATTTATTGTGAGGCTGTAAAAGTGCTTGCTTCTAGTAAAGAGGATATGCATGATTATTGTGACATTAGTAATCAAATACTCTTTCATGAACCTATCTATGACTCTTTTTGTGACAGTTTGAGCAAATATGTAGAATTCATTGGTGTTGCGAATATTATTGGGGAAAGTTATAATCACGAGCTTGGATGTATTGAATATTTTATTTTGGAATTTATGGGTTCTTCTGACCTTTCTGAGAATTTATGTGTTTCTTTGAATAATTGGCTATATCATAAAAGTGTCTTATTTGATACATGTGACGGAGATAATTGTGTTAAATGGTCGCATGGCCAATATTTTGTAATTTCTTTTGCGTGCACATATTTGGACTACCTTACTGACAAGATCGCATTGCAAATTTCATTATATAGTGCATCTGAGAGAGGCTTTTATTTGACAAATCTAAGTAGGCATAAATTTTATTGGGATGATGGTGTCCATATGCTTTATAAGGGAGTATTTACACCTATTAGGCTTAATTGGATTAAGTGGACACATGGTCACTATCTTGTTTTATTCCTACCATTTTTTCAGATTAGTGGATGTCATTTACTAGTGCATGTTTTCTTTTTCTTGCAAGGTCGAAATTCGAGGACGAATTTTCTTCAAGAAGAGGGGAATGTTAGCATCATAGGAAGCTCAAATCTATTCAAGGACAACAATGAAGCTTTGGAATCTCAAATAGGACCTTTAACAAGATGTCAAGCTAAAGTGTTGCCAAACAAGGTCACTAAACATCAAGTGCAAGTAAAGAAGTTGTTAATTGGGAGGAAGAACTTAAAGAAAGGATATGAATTATAATATATGTGTTATAATTATTTTATGTCCCAAACTCATGTCCAAGAAGAGGTGGATTAGATCCCAAGAAACATCCTTTGAAGAAAGTCCAAATCAGGCCACCGTTGAACCAATTTGGCACCTAAAATGTGTCCAAACTTGCAGCCCATGAAGTCCTACATAAAGCCACATTTTTATAGCATAAAGAGGACTTACTTGATGTCCAAGAAGGGTATAATAATCGTGCTAGATGTTGAGTGCAAGTTGGTGCCTAGTTGTTTGCAAATTTCCTTCAAGATTTTCAGATTTTCATGATTCTATCCAAGATTGGTGTGAGACATATTTCCATATATTAGGGGACTATATTTATTGCTTTCCTAGTTAGTTAAGGTTATGTTTTCCTTTTCCTAAGATTGTTGGAAGTACTTTCCAAGAATGACTTGATTTTTGCTTCCTAGTATTTTCCTTTTCCTAAGGTAGTTGGACTTGTTGCCCAAAGTAGTTTAGGACTTTATTTTCTTATTTTTTAGGTACAATTTCGTGACCCCTCTCTATATAAAGGGTGTCTTCTTTGTTTTTAGACTTAGATTATTATATACAATATCAATAAAAATTGTGAGATTTTTCTTACACTCTTGTGTGTGGCTACTCTTGGATTTATTCTTCAACCTTCAAGACTCAACTTAAGGTGGTAAGATTAAATTCTTTTCGAAATCTTAGATCACTTCTAGGTATTCAAGAAAGGTGATAAGTTTAGGCTTATTGTTGTTCTTGTTATTCTAAAGGGTCGGATTTCACAATCTATTTCTTGTTTTTAATTCTCTACCAAAGGCGATTAGTTCTTTGTTAGCTAATTGTTGTTGTTAGGATTCAACTTCAAAAATAGACTTCTTGAATTCAAGAAAGTCTTTTCTTGAATCCAATCTATCTTTAATTTTTCGTCTTTTTTTTGTTTCTTTATTTTCTTTTAGTTTCCGCACGTTTCTTGATTTTCTTTAGTAGTTCTCGGACCCCTAGTGTGTTGTTATCAACAAATTTACAATCAACAATGAAAATAATAGAAACACGAATAACAAAAAAAAAGACGTGTAATAAAGAAATGTATGACAACTCAATCAATCAAATCGATCCTAATGCACAATTTACAACAAGAATTACCCCAGATACCACTCCTTATAATCTCAAATCATAAGTTGCAACTTTCAAAATTTTATATGTATGGCACCTTGTGCCCACATTTCTTTCAAATCACTTTCGCACGGCAAAACCCACGTCCACCATGCACATTGTATCCGTGTCAAATGCTAATGAAAATGCTCAAGAGATTTATTTATATAGGATAAGGCATAATAACAATCTTGAATAAAGTAAGAATCAAGTGAGAAAATAAATTCATTTTAGAAATCATTTGGTGCAGAAAATTACATTTTCAAAATAAAGTAAAGCATCAGATATGCTACTGAATTAAATATAGAATTTGTTAAGTTAAAATATAATAATAATTTTTAAGTAAAGTAAAAACATCAGATAGGGTAAGGGAATTTAAGTTGAGAAATCAACTAAAGTGAAATGTGACGACTATTAAGAATAGTAAAGTACTTAATGAAACGACGAGTTTTAACTTAAGAGTCACATAAGCATGTTAATAATTCTTTTATTTAAAATAATTATGTTACCAACAACTCAACAGGGTATAAGATAATGACTCAACATAGTAAATTCATCTTGAAAAACAAAAATAATAATAATAGGAAAGGAAAACAGGAAATGATGGCAAAATAGTAAACAAATGAAAAAAACTCAATTCTTGAAATCAGTAAATCCAAAGATAATAGTCCTCAGAATCTTATAGGATAAATACTGAACGCTAACACAATACAACAATGAATACAACACATAAAATTCGTTGCGGCACGCAACCCGATCCCACTGTTCAAACACAATCCTCCCGTATTTCACCATATCAATATCAAGAATAACACATAACATCTGTTGCAGCGGGCAACACGATCCCACCGTATTAATATTGAATCCTCCCTTATTTCACCATATCACAGGATCCTCCCTTATTTCACTAATTGCGACGTGCAACCCGATCCCGTTGTATTATCATTTATCAATATTATAATCCTCCCTTATTCCATCCGTTACAGTGTGCAACCCGATCCGTTACGGTGTGCAACAATTATTACAAGTACAACAGGACAAGTAAAGCATGTGACAACTAAGGTGTGCAAGTAAAATAGTTAAAACAAGTAGGAAATAGGGACGGAGTCATGGAAGGGACTCAACAATTAAGCGATAACAAGACAATAAGGAAGGAAATAACTTCAACTAAAGCATATAAGGTCAAAATAACAAGTAAGAAGTACAATAAGTGCCAACAACGTCAAATAGAGCATGTAAGAGTAGATTAACAATGAAAGATATAATACGTCATGACAATTCAATTAAAGGCATGGAAATAGTCTAGATAACCTAAGTCAGTCAAATACCACATACAGCCCGTACATCCACTCGTCACCTTACGTACACAATTTTCACGTAACACAAATAGCACAATCAGCTCGATTCCTAAGGGGTAATTTCTCCCACACAAAGTTAGACAAGATTCTTACCTCAAAGAAGCCAAACTGATACGCTAAAATGACTTTCTCGTGTGAAACAACCTCCAGACGGCTCAAATCTATCCAAAATAGCTTAATATCATAAATAAAAATCAAAGAAAATAATTTCGGATAATAAAGCTTCGATCTTTAAACAAAACTAAAAAGTCGACCCAAAAAGCCAACCCCCGAGCCCGCATCTCGGAACCCGATAAAATTTATAAAATATGAACATCCATTCTGATACGAGTCCAACCATACCAAAATTATCAAATTCCAACATCAAATCGGCCTTCAAATCCCCATTTTATATTTTTGAAAGATTTTACAATAATTCTCCTTTTCTCTTATTCAAATCACTTTAATTATAAAAATAATTATGGAATCATGAAATATAATTAAATCCGGATAAAGAACACTTACCCCTAAACCAACAGGTGAAAATCCCCTCCAAAATCGCCCAAATCCGACCTCTCTAACTCAAAAAGTGATAAAATACAAAAGCCCTCAAAATAGAGTACTTAACTATGCCCAGTGATTCCTCTTACGCGATCGCGAAGAACAAATTGCTGCCCAGTGAAAATAAAGCTTCGTGTTCGCGGCACTAACCTCGCGAACGCGATGAACAATGATCAGAGGCTTCGTGAACGCATGTAGACAATCGTGAACGCGAGGAGTAAAAGTCGACCAGCTCCCAGCTCCACTATGCGAACGACCAGACAAGTACGAACACAGGCAATGGACAACTAAAGCATCACGAACGCGTGCTCACGATCGCGTCCGCGATGAACAAAATCCCTGAGCTCCCAGAAACCTTTCGCGATCGCATCATCATCTTCGCGATTACGAAGAACAACAGACACACCAGCAATCCAAAAATATAGATAAATAATTTGTATGAATCACACCCGAAGCCCCGGGACCCCGTTGAAACATGCCAACAAGTTTCATATCATAACGCGGACCTGCTCAAGGCCTCAAATCACATCAAACAACATCAAAACTACGAATCGCACCTCAAATCGAACTTATGAACTTTCAACTTCTAAAACTCGTGCCTAAACATATCAAATCAACCCGGAATGACGTCAAATTTTGCATGCAAGTTCCAAATGACACAACAGAGCTATACCAACTCCTAGAATCGAATACCGAACCCGATATCAATAAAGTCAACGCACGGTCAAACCTCTCAACCTTCCAAATTTCAACTTTCTAATTTTCGTCAAAATGTGCCGAAACCTTCTAGAAATATCCAAATTTGAATCCGGGCATATGCCCAAGTACTACCATCTGGACCTAACGGAACCATAAAATTCTGATTCAGGGTCAAACTCACAAAAGTCAAACTTGGTCAACTCTTCTAACTTAACGCTGCAACAATGTAATTCATTCTTCCAAACTAATTCCGAATTACTCGAAAACCAAAACCGACGATACACACAAGTCGTAATACATCATACGGAGCTACTCATGCCCACAAATCACCGAGCGAAGTGCAAATGATCAAAATGACCGGTCGGGTTGTTGCAAACTTCCACTTATTTGAATTCACTCATTGATCTTAATGAATGCTAATTTTAGGATCACATATAAGTCAACTTTGTTTTTTTATTGGTTCGAACTTCTACACAAATACATGAAAAATCATATAGCTAAACTACAATATGGATCAAAATTTCCAAAGAACTTTACATGTAGCCTGTAAGGCAGGATTTCTTCCTCTGTTTACTTAGGTAGGATGAACAACTTACCATTTTCAGGAAATTATATCAGTTTTTAAATCTTATATTCACTGAAGGGCCAGAGACTAGTTTTTAGTAGAAATGGGGATGCCTTTCATGAACCCAACTATTCATGGGGATTTTGCATCCGCACCCATTTTTTGTGCCACGTTTTAACTTATATCCGCTTTGTAAAAAAAGTTGCATCTATACCCGTTTTTGCGCATAACTTCAGCATGCGGGGCTGAAGTAGCAAAGGCAATCACGCAAAACTTCAGCATTCTAGTAGACGGGCTTGAAGTAGCTTGCGAACTTCAGCTCTAGAGCTCTAGTAAATTGGGAACTTCAGCGCTAGAGCTGAAGTTCTTGTCTTTGTAAATGAGGAACTTCAGCATACGGGGCTGAAGTTCCCCAGTTATAAAGACAAAAACTTTAGCATACGGGCTGAAGTTCCCCAGTACCCCCAGTTACACTGGGGAACTTCAGCTCTAGAGCTCTAGTAAATGGGGAACTTCAGCGCTAGAGCTGAAGTTCTTGTCTTTGTAAATGAGGAACTTCAGCATACGTGGCTGAAGTTCCCAAGTTATAAAGACAAAAACTTCAGCATACGGGGCTGAAGTTTCCCAGTTTACAAAGACAAAACTTCAGCTTTAAGCTGAAGTTCTCTAGAGCTGATCTTTGTAGCTGGAGAACTTCAGCCCCGTATGCTGAAGTTGTTGTCTTTATAACTTGGGACTGAAGTTCGTAACTGGGAAACTTTAGCTTTGTCTTTGTAACTGGAGAACTTCAGGCACGTATGCTGAAGTTTTGTCTTTATAACTGGCGAACTTCAGCTTAACTGGTGAACTTCAGCTTAACTGGTGAACTTCAGCTCAGCGAGGGAAAGGAGAGCTGAAGTTATTTAAAAAGCAGGTACAAGTTAAATTTTTAAAAAAAAGCGGGTATAGGTTAAATGGGGCGACCAAATAAGGTGCCCCGCGCAATTTTCACACTATTCATTCTTTCTTGGTATCCTGACCCCATAATTTTAAAATTGCAATAAAGAATTTATCAAGTTTAAATGTTTGAATCCGCCTCCGATTATATCGTCTTAGTCTTCCATAATTTGCATAGTGAAGATATTTTTCTTTGACGATAAAAGTTACTCCATTAAGTTAATACTTAATTTACAGTGTCTTTCTAATATTTAATTTATTTTTTGATTACTAGCTGAAAATAAAAAAAAATCTGAATTGGCAATAGAACCCGTTATTCGGGTCGAAGGAGGATTATCTAATATCTTTGCTCTATCTTGACCAGATTAATTAGGATTTTGCAGTAGAACACGTAATTTGGGTCCATATAGAAACGTTAACCGTTTATTTTTTGCTGTCTGAGAAGCATCCTTGTCCAGCTTAACTTCTAACTCCTATATCTATTCCAATTAATGTGGTAATCTTCTTCTCATGATCAGTTTCTCTCCATAACTACTACAAACTTGACACCCTCTCTCGTGCAGCCTAGAATTCTACTACTTCTTTCACAACACGTAAATGTTTCACTTTTTGTTTTTGTTAATGTTTATGAATTTTCAATATATGCAAGTGCGCCTTACTTGATGCTCGAACTGTGTATACATATATATAAAAGTTAATACAAAATGTAATTTTTCATAATATTTCAGCGAATGGTAGTCAATTTAATTAGCAAAAAGTGGATGGATATGCGTTTGCATGATCTTTCTCCGGTTTATACTTTGGTTATTAGCATTGCTAAAGTTGTCTTATTTAATTAGAAATTGATGTTTGATGCAACTAACTTACATTTTCTTTTAGTGTTTGTGTAGATAACGTTATGGTTTTGGACGGTATAAGGGGATTGGGCGTGACGGCCTTGTCAGGTTCTGATGATCAGGTCTTTGTAAATTTAACTCTCTTCGTCACACTTCTCTGTGGATGCATTGTGATTGGTCATCTACTTGAAGAAAGCCGATGGATTAACGAGTCCATCACAGCTCTTGTTATCGTAAGACTTGTGCTTAAATTTTATGCTGTACCAAACACAATCACACATCTCGTTTTGATAATGGAAATCCATCCTTTCTTTTGGCTGCAGGGTTTATCTGCTGCAGGCATCACTCGACTAACTACTAATAGAAAAAGTTGTCATCTTTTAGAATTTGACGAACAGCTATTCTTTGTTTATGTTATACCTGCCATTATATTCAATGCCGGGTAAGTTTTTCATCATAGGGTACGTAATAGTGGTTTAATTTGTTACGTTATTATGGTGTTAATTGTTGCATTATTTCATGAATCTTGCCAACCACATGTTAGAAAAATTGAGTGCTCCGCTGAATTTTGAATTTCTTTTATCAGGTGTTTAATTGAGTCTGATTAAATCTTTTTTTTTTTTACTTTACCAGTTTCCAGGTGAAAATGAAGCATTTTTTCAAGAATTTAGGGACCATTGTGCTGTTCGGTGTCCTCGGCACATTGATATCTTTCGGCGTCATATCATTTGGTATGCCTTGCTCCTTCAATCAGTTAAAGAAAGATAATGCCTGGTGTCCATAAGTTAATTTTCTGCGAATAATTTGCAACTATACTTGAGTCTTGATTTTCTATGTGGTTGTCTCTCTTAATTTCGTTCAAAATTTTTATGTAGGTGCATGGTTGTTACTCGGGAAGCTGGATACCGGCCTGGAATTAAGGGATTATCTTGGTAATGTTTTCCTCTTCTCTCCGTCGATTGCTATTTTGTTACAATGGAAAAGTAATGATATGTAAGACAAAAGGAAACAGAAAAAGCAGTTTGATGAAACAATTGATAGAGGGATGGCAAAGTTAAAACATATACTATACTATTTGTGTCCTGGTTTCTTCCTCACATCTTGTGATGATTATTAAAATTCTTTTACTGCAGCGATAGGAGCTATATTTTCAGCAACAGACTCTGTTTGCACATTGCAGGTTTTCTCCTGGAACTGCAATTTAATTCCGAAGATAAAAACAGATCAGATTACTGAAATATAGCAAGCCGTTTTTTCTACAGGTGCTTGATCAGGATGAGATACCTCTTCTCTACAGCCTAGTCTTTGGAGAAGGTGTGGTAAATGATGCTACATCAGTGGTGCTTTTTAACGCAATCCAGAAATTCGACCTCTCAAACATCAACTCACGAGTGGCCTTATCGCTTACTCTAACTTTTCTCTACCGATTTGTTGGAAGCACTTTCCTCGGACTACTTGTGAGTCATCCAGCCCTTTTTCGCATTATGAGTCAGTTTTTGCCTTATCTTTTCGACACAAGTTCGAGTTTTCTTCTGGATAAGACTCAACATCTTACATTACTTGGTTTGTTTTAACACTCTTTGATCTGGAAGGACTTGTATATATTGGCAAGAAGCTGAGTAATTTGCGCATGATCCGCCCATCTATAATTATATGGCTTTATCAATATGTCATACATGTCTGATATTAGTTATGCTCTTCTTATGCAGGTGGGATTGCTAAGTGCATACATAATAAAAAAGATATACCTCGGGAGGAGGTGTGTATAAATTTCTTCATGGTCTTTGTTTTATGGTTCAGATATTATTATTCTTTGATGTTTATCAGTCACATCTCAGTTAAAATATCAATACACAAACTTTAGTAATTAGAAAGATTGTTTGGTTTCCACTTCCCAGTAGATTAATTCGACATATTCTTGATTTGCAATTCAATAAGCTTCAATTCTGATGGCAGGAAGTCAACCGATCGTGAAATCGCTCTCATGATTCTCATGGCTTACCTTTCATATGTTATGGCAGAAGTAAGTATACATTAGCCGCATGAGTTTTCTTATCAACTTATTAGCTCTCAGTACTGTTTGTAGTTTCTACAATTATTGATGTTGATAATCATGCCCAACCTTTCAGCTGTTTGATTTGAATGGAATTCTTACAGTATTTGTCTGTGGGATTGTCATGTCACACTATACCTGGCATAATGTGACCGATAATTCTAAAGTGACAACAAGGTATGTCAAACATTCAGATTTTACAAATCTCTTTCTCAGTTGAAGTCAATTTTTTCTTTTTTTCTTCTTCAAAGAATATGTTAAAGTAGCCATATTGGCATTTATGAATTTAACTTGATTTTTCACAGACATGCTTTTGCAACAATGTCATTTATTGCGGAGACTTTCATTTTCCTTTATGTTGGTATGGATGCCTTAGATATCGAGAAGTGGAGATTCGCTAGCCACAGGTGAGAGTGAGATTGAAATCCATTTCATTCAAAAACATTAAATCGACTTCGGCCCTAGGCAAGTTTAGTGTCAATGGTTATGTTTGTGATACTCATATGGGTACATAGTTAAAAAGCTCTATTTATTTGCTTTGCCTTTTGATTTTGGACTTGTTTCCACAGTCCTGGAAAATCTATTGCAGTGAGTGGTGTGCTGCTTGCCCTGGTTATGGTTGGAAGAGCATGTTTTGTGATACCTTTGTCCATTTTATCAAATTCTTGGAAGCAATCTAAGGATCGCGAGCTCGGCTTCAAGCACCAGGTTTATTGACTTTGCCAAAATTTCATGCTGCTACTGAATCGCCATGGAAAAACTTAATATTTCATCTTCACAGGTTACAATATGGTGGGCTGGTTTGATGCGAGGAGCTGTTTCAATGGCGTTGGCTTATAACCAGGTAGATAATTGAATTCTCTTCTTCTCATATCTCTAAAAGATGAAAAAGGAGAAACATGAGGGGGGAGTGCTTATATCTAAAACTGGAAATCTTGTTGTTACTTGATAAAGATAATGTTACTGAATGAAGCCTGATTCTTGTTTGTAGTTTACAAGGTTTGGCCACACACAATTGCCAGGAAATGCAGTCATGATCACCAGCACCATTACAATTGTCCTCTTCAGTACTGTGGTAATTAAACTACATTACTCCTTTGCTACCTATGTTTTCTAATTACCTTTCATTAAAAAAAATCACAAACATCTTTTTGGCTCTTGCATATTAGTAGTGGCGGAGCCACCTTATGCTAACGGTTGTCAATGACACATCTTTTTGGCTCTTGTGTGGTGCCCGATTTTTCGCTTAAACTGATTATAGAAGGACTTGGTTCTTCTATGTGTTCCTTAACCTACTATTGCTGAAATAGTAAATGCGGAAAGTAAAGAACACAAGCATTTTACATGGAAACACCCGACTCAAAAGGTGAAAAACCACGACCTACTTCTCAGTAGGATTTTCTCAAACTCTTCACTAAATCAATGAGCTAAAAACTGCATTTACAAAACACTTTTGTAAACCCATGACTAACTCTAATCCCTTGTAGCAAACATCCTCTAACTGTTGCGACAACTTCAAGTTAACTCTAACTTGAATACTCTGAATACCTATTACAATTACTTCAAGATAAAGCTGAAAGGTACAATATGAAAACATCTACTACAATTGAACTAGAATAAAAGATAGACACTTGGAACTGGTTCTTCTATTTGGTTCATATAGCTTCAGGTTTGCACACTTGAATCACACACGAATTGCTTGCTAAATGCCTTGCTATTATGCACTCAATTCACGTTTAACTTCTGCATTTGTGCATTACCTGTAAAGTGAGAACAACCTGCAATTTATAGAGTTAGTAGAATAGAAAACAACTAGAGTTCTAATGTTATTCTTCCTTGGTGGAAGAGTTCTAGTTGATCTCAACTTCTAACTCTTTCCTTATCTTGGATAGTGTTCTCTTTGATTAAGGAGTCCTTCCCCTTATCAATTATGCAACCTTTTCGATCAGAAAATATCAATTATACCAAGTTAAGCTTACCTCATTCACGTGCATCCCACATGTTCGAATCTGCTCGTGTCTATGTACATAAGGGATGGACCTGGTTCATGCCTGAGTTTCCTTTGTCAATCTTCAAAACTAACCTTCACTTGGGCCAACAAATTCTCCCTTTTTGATGATGACAAACTCTGTGCTTTTTATAAGGTTAGGCCATGTTTTAACTTAGCTAAACATTCACACAATGTTAGAATCATTTTTTCTTTTTATCACTTATCATCAAGAACCAGGTTCATTAGGTTATAAACATCACTGTTCAGAGTGTAAAGCACAACCTTTTTTCCCCTTTTGGCATCATCGAAAAGTTACAAAAAAAAAAGTGAGATAACCAGATTTTAAAACTTACTCATGGCCACTGGGACTACTTCAAATACAATCATGGATTAATCATCATAGATCAAGCTAAGAATTTTAACCATCAAAGAAATATAAACAAACACTTAGAGAAAAAAATAGTGAACTTCATTGATGATTAATACGATTCTTCCACAAAGCATAAAAATACTGAAAACATGAGCAAAAACAAAAAATTCCAAACTGGGTCACTGGTTGATCTACACTAGGCTAGGAGCTTAAGGTTGGGAAAACTAGGTGCTTGGTTTTTGGCTTGGAGGAGTTTCAGCATATCTTGAAGAATGCCATCATTCTTCTCCTTTTCTCTTGCCAGCTCAGTTTTGAGAGCATCTCTCTTAGTTTCCACCTCAGCCAACCTTTTCTTCAGCCTCTCAATCTCAGCATCCTTAGCCCCACTTTCCTGCACCAAGGCCCTGACCTTGCTATTCACTAGTACCTTCTTGGATGAGCCAGGTTTATTAGGAGTGGCATGGACTTCATAGTCCCAGACAATCAGAGTATTTGCCCCAAAATGATCTTTGCTTATAGCCACCTCCCACTTCTTTATAGGTATCTTGAAATGTGCAAGCACAACTATGAGAACGAAGCCATAGGGAATGACATGAGTCTTGGATCCATTTATAACCCTATCAAGAAGTTGGATTATAAATTCAGGCCAACTAATATGCCTCCCACTATCTAAGCACTCTATTAGGACCAAGTCCATAAAGTTTGCAATGTGCCTCCTTTCCTGCCTTGGCAGAACACATTTGTTGACAAATTCGAACAACACTTTGTGGGGTGACTTCATCTCACTTTTGTACACAGCCTTGGGCTCAATCTCCTCTTCATTGTCACTGAATTTTCTTGTAATGTATATGGCAGTAGGAAGGTTTTCTAGGCTTGGCCATTTAAGCTTTGTGTAGTCATTGTACCCCTCAATAGGTACACCTAAAATTTCACCCAACTCCTTCACATTAAAAGAGATTTGCACCCCTTTCATCAAGCTGTTAACCTTTCCATCCTTCACTTTAGCATTTGACATAAACTCAACAATTTCACTCATGGCCAACCTGCCATCCATCTAAAGGACCATGTCCTTGCAATTCCAATTTCTCCAACAGCAGCACCATTCCTTCCTCCTCCAAATCCCTGAGGAGTCTACTCTTCAGAATTGTCCTCTTGCCAAACTTGGCCATATTGTCCTTCTCAGTGTCTAATTCATCTTCCTCCTCTCCACTCCATTCCTCTTCCTCAGTAATTTTTACTTGTTTAGTTTTCACAGCAGACCTGGTCCTTTTTTCCAGGGTGGATGGTTTAGCAGACTTTGACTCAGAAGTAGACTTCTTAGTGGAAGTCTTGGCTTTCTTGGGTTTGGAAGTCTGAACCTCCACTTCTTCAACAACATCTTCATCTTGATGGACCAGGTCCACCTCATCAATGTTAACAGCCTCAACAAGCTCATCCATCTTCTTCTTCCCTTTTGCAACCGCTTTTCTTTTGCTTTCTTCTAAGGCTTTTTGCAAATCTGCCTCATTCTGATTTAGCTGGCTTCTTGTGGCTCTTCCTCTTGTGGGAGGAATTTCAACAGTATCAGAAAGGGCAGCCTTCCTTTTCTTGTTAGCCATAGCTGTGCCAGGGGTTTTAGCCTTGGAAGTTCTGTTCTTCTTTGGGTTGTAGCTCTCAGTCACTTTCTTCAATAGGTCTGCAAGGGTTTCTTTTACACATGAATCAGGTTCATCTAAATTTTGCCCAAGTTTAACCAACCCTTCAGCGGCTTCTCCAGACCCACTTCCCCCTGTTTTCTTCACACTTTCCTCCATTTCACCTTATTCTGCTCCACAAACAGCCATTACACCTGTATCAGGAGTGGGTGAATTCCATGTAAGCGACAAGGACTATGAGGAGTCTTATTGCTTCCGACCTTGCAACTGGAGAAAAGGTTTCACCATAATCTATGTCCTACTCTTGACTATATCCTTGAACCACCAATCTTGCCTTGTTCGTTGTAACTATTCTATCCTCATCAAGTTTGTTTCTGAAGACCCATTTGGTGTCAATTACTGACTTGTCTAGGGGTCTTGGTACCAGATGCCAGACTTGACTCCTTTCAAATTGGTTGAGTTCATCTTGCATTGCATTTACCCAGTTTATATCCTGCAAAGCCTCAACAACATTTTTAGATTCAATAAGAGATAAGAAAGCATAAAAAACACAAAGGTTCTTTAATGAAGATCTGGTTTTGATTCCAGATGTTGGATCAGTAATTATGTTCTCAATGGGATGAGAAATTTGACACTTGTAGGATTTCACAACCAATTGGTTTCTCTTTGATGTTCCTCCAGTGTTTTATTGCTGCGGAACAGGTTCATGGACAGGTTCCATTGAGGTTTGAGGGTCATTTCCTCTTTGGTCTATTCCCCCTGTCATGTTGCTCTTGGTTGATGAACCTGTTCCATCACCTGTTCCTTCTTCCACTGCAGCTTCAGTCTGGGCTGCGGTTTCATTTAAGTTTCTTACCAGCCCAACTGCTTCATTATCATGTTCCTGTCTCTCAGAAAGAATGTTAGTTTCATCAAAAACCACACGAACACTTTCTTAATACACATAGTTCTTTTGTTATAGACCTTGTAAGCTTTACTATGTGAAGAATATCCCAAGAATACTCCTCATCACTTATGGGATCAAACTTGCCTATGGAGTCTTTACCATTGCTGTGCACAAAGCACTTGCATCCAAATGCCCTAAGATGAGATATATTTGGTTTTCTCCCTTTAAGTAACTCATAGGGAGTCTTCTATATAAGAGGTCTAGTCATGCACCTATTTATGATGTAGCATGCAGTATTTACAGCTTCTGCCCAGAAGCTATGGGGCAGTTTACTAGAAAGAAGCATAGTCCTAGACATATCTTAAGTGTCCTATTATTTCTTTCAACTACTCCATTTTTTTGTGGAGTTCTAAATGCAAAAAAATTATGATCTATGTCATGCTCATTACAAAATTCAGCAAATTTAGCATTTTCAAATTCAGTGCCATGATCAGACCTAATTGATGCAAGTTGATCACCTAGATGTTTTTGAGTTTTTCTAACAAAAGAAGTGAACATATCAAATGCTTCATCTTAGATGTTAAAAACAATGTCCAAGTAAACCTAGAGTAATCATCAACAAGCACTATCACATATCTTTTACCACATCTGCTTAATATTCTCATTGGACCAAAAAGATCCATATGGACCAGTTCCATCGTTCTGGTGGTGCTTACCACTTTTTTGCATTTAAAAGAGGATCTTACCTGCTTCCCCTTGCACAAGCCTCACAAACTTTGTCTTCCTTGAACTTGATGTTTGGAAGTCCTATCACCAAGTCCTTGGAGACTAATTTGTTAAGTTGACTCAGACTTGCATGTCCAAGTCTCTTGTGCCAAAGGATGGGATCATTGTCCAACACACTTAAGCAAGTGAGTTCATCTTATGTAAGTGTGGACAGATCTACAATATATATATTGTTTACTCTTTTTCCCTGCAACACAATCTTGCCAGTGGTAAGATTAATCACAAAATATTTGGTAGATGTGAATGCTACCAAGTTCCCTCTATTACACAGTTGTGATACACTAATTAGACTGTATTTTAGTCTATCTATCAAATAGAAATTCTCAATAGAGTGAGAATCAGTCTTACCTACCTTACCAACCCCAATGATCTCACCTTTCTTCCCATTTCCAAAGAATACATTACCTCCTTTGAGGTTCTCAAGTGAAAGGAGCTGGTTCATGCTTCCTATCATGTGCTTTGAGCAGCCACTGTCCATGTACCATATTTGGATGCTCCCCTTCACTTGGACCTGCAAAAAGAAATCAGGGGTTAGTCTTAGGAACCCAAACTAGTTTGGGTCCCTTTCTATAGGCAAAAGGATGAATCAAATTCTTTTTAGCCTAACTTGGTAGTCTATTCTTCCCTTGAACAATTATTTATTCTTTTGGCTTGCCTTTTCTTTTGCATTACATTCACTTTTGTAGTGACCTGTTTTACCACAGTGAGTACAAATCTTGTTCTCAGGAAGTGTAAGGTACTTGCATTTGGGATCCCATTTAGGTGGCAGATTCCCAAAGCCAAGTCCTCTTCTATTGCTACTATGATGTTCCTGTAGCCATGAAAGAGCATATGAGGACCTGTTCCATTTACAAGTTTTGCCTAGTTCATACTTGACCTTGCCTAGATCCTCTTTCAAAATCCTTACATGCCCATCCTTTTTATACAACTCATCTTTCAGTTTACCTACATTTTCTTCTAGAGTGAGTTGTGTGCAATCAGTTGTCTTCTTACTTGTTCCTAATTTCAGTTTTACGTTTTCAGATTTAAGTTCTAGAGCATTTGATTTAAATGCATGAACCTGGTTCTTTAGTACAATATTTTCACTTACAGTCTCACTAACCCTAAGTTCCAGGTTCTTACACTTTGCTTTTAAAATCACACATTCCTTAGACAGATGTTCCTTTTCATTGTTTATATCCTCAGATTCATCAATGAAATCTAGAAGTAACTCAGATAGCCTTTCTTTAGACAAAAAATTAATCTTGTCTTTGAGATGAATTACACTTACCTCATATTCCTCATAAGATTCTCCAATTGTCATAAGTGCTTATTCATCTTCATCTTCATCATTTGAGTCTTCATCTGAGCTTTCTCCCCAAGCAGCAACCATAGACTTTGTTGATCCTTTGTTTTTCTTGGGTTGAACCTGTTCCTTCTTCCTGTTTCTTTGTTCAACTCTTTCCTTCTTCCATTCACAGTTTTTGATGTGGTGATCAGTCTTTCCACACTTGTACCAGCCCTCATTGGTTTGTTTTCTAGGAACCCTTGGTTTGCTGTAGCTTCCACTTCTTGAAGGACCCTTTCCTCTCATTAGGTACTTCTTGAATTCCTTTGTGATCATATCCGTTTCATCTTCCTCTAGATTAGAACCTTCAGTGATTCTGAGTGCCAGGCTCCTTTTCTTCTTGGGTACATCCATCTTCATGGTTTGCCTTCTAAGTTCATAAGTAGTGGGATTTCCAATTAGCTCATTCAACTTAAGAGTGTCAATGTTATTTGATTCTTGAATAGCAGTGATTTTGCTCTCCCAAGAGACTGGCAGAACCCTTGTCAAAATCTTCTCAACTTTGTCTTCTTCAAGAATAATCCTTCCAAGAGACTTAAGTTCATTTGTCAGTGTGGTGAACCTTGTATACATATCTTGGATGGTCTCCCCTTCCTTCATTGTGAAATTCTCATATTGAGTTTCACCTGAGGTGTTCCTTCATGAGCCACTTGCAAAGTGTCCCAAATTTCCTTAGCAGTACTACAACTTTGAATTCTACTGTACTCGTCTGGACCAAGTCCATACACAAGCCATTTCTTGGCCTTGGCATTCTTCTCCCATTTCCTCAAGTCCTCAGCAGTGCAGTCAGCTCTTGTTTTTGTCACATCTACTCCTTCGGCATTTTTCTTCATAGTATCCAGGGGTAGCTCATAGTCTTCACCAATGATGTGATCTCTCATCCCGTTCTTCCACCCGGAGTAGTACTGGTCGTTGACGAGTGGTGGCCTAGCAGTGGATTGTCCTTCCAGTTTCCAGGTGGTGCACTCATCTTGATCTTTTCCTAAGGTGTTAGCCTCTTCAAGGATAACCTGCTCTGAAACCAATTAATGTTTTAACTTCAATACCACACAAGAGGGGGGGAGGGGTAATTTGAGGGGGTGCCTGATTTTTTGCCTAAACTGATTATAGAGGGACCTGGTTCTTGTATATGTTCCTTAACCTACTATTGTTGAAATAGTAAATGCGAAAAGTAAAGAACACAAGTATTTTACATGGAAAACACCCGGTTCAAAAGGTGAAAAAATCACGACCTACTTCTCAGTAGTATTTTTTCAAACTCTCCACTAAATCAATGAGCCAAAAACTGCATTTACAAAATACTTTTGTAAACCTAGGACTAACTTTAATCCCTTGTAGCAAACATCCTCTAACTGTTGCGACAACTTCAAGTTAACTCTAACTTGAATACTCTAAATACCTATTATAATTGCTTCTAGATAAAGTTGAAATGTACAATATGAAAACACCTACTACAATTGAACTAGAATAAAAGATAGACTTTTAGAACTCATTCTTCTATCTGGTTCATGTAGCTTCAGATTTGCACACTTGAATCACACACGAATTGCTTGCAAAATGCCTTGCTATTTTTCTCTCAATTCACATTTAACTTCTGCATTTGTGCATTACCTGTAAAGTGAGAACATCCTGTAATTTATAAAGTTAGTAGAATAGAAAAAAACTAGAGTTCTAATGCTACTCTTCCTTGATGGAAGAGTTCTAGTTAATCTCAACTTCTAACTCCTTCCTTATCTTGGATAGTGTTCTCTTTGATTAAGGAGTCCCTCTCCTTATCAATTATGCAACCTTTTCGATTAGCAGATATCAACTATACCAAGTTAAGCTTATCTCCTTCACGTGCATCCCACATGCTCGAATCTGCCCGTGTTTATGTACATAAGGGATGGACCTGGTTGATGCTTGAGCTTCCTTTGTCAATCTTCAAAACTAACCTTCACTTGGACCAACACTATATATAATATCAAAAATATTTCTATTGTTCTCAATATTTGTACTGATCTTTTTTTTGGACCACTTTAGGTGTTTGGGTTGATGACAAAGCCTTTGATAAGATACTTTCTCCCTCCATCAAAAGATATAAATATGAGTTATTCTGAACTATCCCTCGGACTCCCACTTCTCAACGGGCTAGAACATGAAGCTGATGTTCCTCGGATAAGCAGTTTGACAATGTTATTGAAAAGACCTGCACAAACCATTATTTACTTTTGGAGTAAGTTTGATGATGCTTTTATGCGACGCGTGTTTGGAGGGAAAGAATCCATGCCAGATACACCAGTGTCTTCAAATGAAGGAAGTGATCACGGTTCATAATTTGGAAGTAATCCTAGCTTATGTCTTGTTTAGAAAATAGTTTGACAGGATAGGTTTTTAGAGTTGCCGGTTTAACTATCAAGTATCAAACTTAACCATCAATAGTTGCAAGGATGCCTTCTGTATATATTCATGAATTACACTAGGCTGAATTGCTTGAATATTCAAATACTAATATTTAATTCTGATGATTTAGCTAAGCTTGTACATATATCACAGTTTCTATTTTTCAAATGGAGTATATTTCTTGGTTTGGACTTTTTTCTTCTCGAGACAACTCATTTACATGCTATTGTGATGTTGCTCCAAATGGAAGGGCATGGCTTGTGATAGGCTTCTGTTTATTTTCCTTTTTCTTCTACCCCGCTGAACCCTGGAGGATCAATTGCGTGATTCGAACCTTTGACCTATCCGTTGGTGGTGAAGGTGCTCTACTGATCAGCTTTAGCTAGAGCAAACCTCACTCGTGATCCCTAGGTTAAATGATATAGTATAGTTGTTTTATAGGATTGTTTTCTTCTCTTTGGACTTTATGATGATCTCTTTGGATTATGATGATACAAGTTTGAACTAGGGAGTAATGTGGCAGATACCCTTTAACTAACACATACTAAAAAGAACAAGTAACAACTCGTCTTATGCTTGACTCTATCTGTAAGACTGGTGTGTGGAACCACCTAGCAAGGAGAGGAGGCAAAACTAGAGAAGAACTCTTATGTACAACCAACATTGGCTCTTTTCTTCAAAAAATCTTAAATGTATATGTGGCCTACTGGAAGTGAATGGGAAATGAAGGAAAAAATAAAATATTTAAATTGCTCGTCCAATATTGGAGGAGGAAAAGAGTTTTGATGAGTATATATACAATTGCTCTTCTTCTAGCTCTTAAAGAGTTGAGAAGAAGGCAAGCCTCGCGCTATCATCGTCACTCGGCTGTGGTCAAATGATCTGATTGATTAATTTTTGGACCAAATTAAATAGCCGTTTTACATCAATAGTCATTGTGTTCATTGAAACACTAGGGTGTAAAGTACCGCTACACCAGTGTGTAATCCGTTCTATCCTGAGAGGAAATAATCCACAATTTCGGATAGTAAGAGGGTATTAAGTTCCTTAAGGAAACACTATGAATTCAGTGGGCTCGGCTTAAATTCTGTTACTTTTACATTTATGTTTTTTGAGCAAGTACGATGGATGGATTTGGAAGCAAGTGAAAGTTTCCAGAATTACTTTGCAAAGACAGTTTACTGATACGGCGTGATCAACACTAAGACCTTCTCGATTAAAAACGTTCTCTTTTACCGGAGAAAAGTTGAGATTAGCCGATCTAAGTATTGGGACAGTAGCAATCAATATCCTTTTGATACTCAGTTACTGCTCTCTCCATATCATTTTACATAACGAAATTGCGTGATTTTTAGAACTTATGATTTTAAACTAACAATAACGTATGCGTGAAAAGTTATCATTAAAGATAAAATGAAAAGGTAAATATTAAAACATTTTTATATATAAAAGAAATCCTCAATGGAAAGAAATGCAATTTTTTTTTTCCCGTTCATGTTGCAACTTCAATCATATACTGTAGTTTATTAGGTAATAAAATGAAATTCAAGTAGTAACTGTTTGTATTTGAGGTGGGTCCCGGTAGGGAACATGTTTTTGATGCTTACATAATATTTTTAATTGAAAATATTTCCCACCAGAGACTAGTATAATATATGGAAGGATTTCACACATTGCTGATATTACAATTTTCGACCGTTGTATATTACTTTTTCTATATCAGACGCTCCCCACTCCCAGTGATCAAAGTACAAACTGTTACTACAATCCCGGGCCCACGAGGCCCATTAACTGGGCATGGGTACCCCCCAATCAACACGTGGCAAGTTCTAACTGGACTGGGATAAGACAAAGTACAAAAGCCGAGGCCGTTGAGTAATGGCATTTAAATTTTCTCCTCTGTTCAAAGCAGTGGGGTAAGAGAGAGAGAGAGTGAGGGAGGGAGTTTCAGAGTTTTCGTCGGCGTTTCTGAAGATTAATTTTTCAGGTGAGTTAGATTTCTCCAATCATATATTATACAAAAGCTGATCTATAATTTAAAATCAGTGTATATAATGTACGACTTTTTCACTACTTTAGAAATAGTTAATGAGACTTAAATGTGTTACTACATTTCAGGTGATTAAAGCTTATTAGTTTCAGTTTCTTTTTTTTTGTCTAGCTTAAATTTTGTACTTTTTGTTGGAAGAAAATGGTGGAGGGAAAGGATAAGCTATCGTCACAGTGGTGGTGGTTTGACATTCAGAAGAAGAGCACTCCAAATCGTTCGCCATGGCTTCACTCAACTCTCGCCGGTCAGAAAAATTACTATTTTTCTTCCTCTGTTTCTCTGTGCAGCACTAAATTTATATTGACTTTGGTGAACGGCTTCCAATTTTGAGTTTGTTCTTTTTTCAATTGAATAAATGACCGTTGGAGACCTTTTCAAAAATCTTTGAATTTTCAACAGGTTTTTCCCCCCCAGTTATATGTGTTTTGCCTGTTCCTTTGATCATTTTATGTTTATGGAAAGGTTTAAAAACTTAATCGTCAACGAAATAGAGTATATTTTTGTGTTTATTTTCAACAAAGAAGAGAAAAGTTGTGACCTTTTTTCCCATATTGCTTCATTTTGATTGGTTTTTGGGCACTTCAATTCTGTTACACAGAATTATTCAATTTGTTAGCTGATATGTTTGGGAACACAGCGGCTAGTTTTCTTACTCAGTCACCGTATATAGCTAGACTTGTTTGAAATGGTGCACACTGGCATCTGTAGTAACAGTAGGATCCTTTTCAAACCACGTTGAGTGGAGAGGTACCGAACGATAAAGTCTTTCCTTTTCTTTAAGTTTCCTGAAGACCTATGTTCAAACTCCAATAGTATGTTCCCAGTGGTAATAGTAGTTTGTACTGATCCATGATTCGTTCTTTATGGTCCCAGATGCCATTGAGCAAGCTGATTATTTGAGTTATTGGGTTCAAACTTCAAAGTATAATATTTGTAAATTTCTTAACACATGAGGGCTCGTTTGACACGTGGGATAAGGGATAATTTCGGGATTAAATTAAAGAAGAGTTTATTCTATGTTTGATTGGAATAGCATGTTCATAGTGTTTTTTTATCACCATGGAAGGCTGGATAACTAATCCTGAGATAACTTTTTTCCAACCAAACGACCCCATAATAATTTGTACGTGATGGATGTAGAGGTAGATTCACGATTTGTACTTTATGGGTCCGAGATGCCACTAAGCAGGGTTCAACTCCCTCTGTTTCAATTTAAACGACACACTTTCCTTACTAATCAGTTTAAAAAAGAATGACACATTTCTACAATTGAAAATAATTTAATTTTAAACTCTTCATTTTATCCTTAATGAGAAGTTTTTATAACCACACAAATGACATGGCTTCACAAAGCTTTTTCCTCTTAAGCTTTTAAGACCAAAAACTTCAAATGTCTTCTCTTTTTTCTTAAATTTCGTGCCGAGTCAAACTATTTCATCTAAATTGATTCTGCTAAACACGTACCTTATCTTGTACATCCGCCCCTAGATGGATCTATGACATACTGAATAGCTGAGCTAGGATGACACAATCTTGGCGACTATAGTGGTATACAGCATTTGCTAGAGCGAACAAGAACCCTCAGTTATTAAGGGGCCCACATTCTTGTTTCTTTTTGCACAATTGCTCATCCAAATAGTGGGTAATTCTAGTCCTACTTGGTAATCATTGTCTGCTAGTTCTTGACGAGTAATCTTCTCAGTATTTTCTCCAAGGGTATTTAAACGACCTACTATGCATATATTTTACATTCTAATTGCAATAGTGGCTTTATGAGTTTTTTTTTATATATATATATATATATGCTTCTTGGCCCTCAATTGTGGTCCAATTAATGGTACGAGAATTTTAAAGCAGATGCAAAAGCTTCCAACGTGGTTTTGGTTATCCCGTTTTTTTAATCTCTAATCATCAATTGATTACCAAATTATAAGGTGGACCAATCAATAGTCCAGTTGAAAATGTCCACCACTTTTGGAGCAGTTGTGACTTGTGAGTAAATTTTTTACTTAGAAGTTAGTATCTTTTCTTGCTTTGGACTTTAATTTTCTTCATCGTAGGCCATAGCATGTTGAGAGTGAGTCATAACTTTTGGCCCTACCTCAGTGTTATGTCAAAACCTCTTTCTCTCTTTTAATTGTTTAATTAAAGTTGATGACTGTTATGTATCCTGCGCTAGCGAGGTCGCTTTTCATAGCTTGTTGAAATTGGATATTGTTGCAGAACTAGATGAGAAGACAGAGGCCATGCTGAGGATAGTTGAACAAGATGCTGATTCCTTCGCCCAAAGAGTAGAGATGTATTACAAGAAGCGACCACAGCTCATTAACATGGTTGAGGAATTCTACAGGGCCCATCGGTTGTTGGCTGAGAAGTATGATCAAATCAAGTGTGAATCTGGTACTCGCCTTTTAACACCGTGGATGTCTCCGTTGTCTTTCACCAAGTATCCTCAAGAGAAACTGATGAGGAGCTCCACGGAAAAATCCTATGACAGTTATTCAGAAACCTTTGATCCTGAGTCTGAGTTATCCGATGATATGTCTGAGGTCGAGGATCCTGACTTAGAAGAAGAAGAAGAAGAAATACAGACTCCCCGACCAGGGAAGGAAACAGTGGATGATGTATCAAGTGGCTTTTGCGTCAACAATGATGAAGTACTGAAGCTGAAGGAAGAAATTGAGAGGCTGAAAGAAGAGAGCAAAGATCAGCAGGAGCTTCTAATGCAGAAAGATGAAGAGAAAAGAGAGGTCATCAGACAGCTCAGTTTAGCTATGGATTTGCTGAGGGAGGAAAATGTTATGCTGAGAAAGAGTGTTGCTAAGGCATCCCCAAAGAAGGAAAGTTTTTGTATTGAGCTCAAGACATCAAAAGAGGGGTTTTGGAAGAGGCTCTTCAATTGATCTACTTAGTCAGAGGCTGCGTCTTGTTGTTTGTACAATTGCTTGATTCTTTATACTCTTGTTGTCTAGAAGCAGTAAAGTAGTCAATATATCATATATGTAGGTGTATTTTGAAGTACTCTTATTTCGTTTGCTATTCTAGTACTCCTAAGTCATTCTTGATGTTATTATTGGTATGAAAAATTTGTTGTAGTATAGTAATATATAAAGTATTAAGTTCAGTTCTTCATTCATTTCTTGGATACTGCCAAGTCGTCATTAATATTTCATTAATTCTATTCCAACCATGACTACACAATGGGGGGTTTAAACGTCCTTAATAAACCAAATAATACACTCATTCAAAGAAGGAACCGGGAATGCAGATTTGAGAGAAACTAAAGATAATGTGATACACCTAACAGATTAGGCCTAACAAATTATATACTTTGACAAGGAAAGAAGATAAGAAAAAAGTAGAGTACATAGCAGAGAAAAAAAATTGAAACTGTATAGACCACTTTATTGGAGCCTAATGTTACAAGAAGTACCTCACAAGACAACCAAAAATGGACAGCCATTGGAACCTTCAGAATGAGATTAAACCAACCAGAATGAGATTAAACCAAGTAGCAGCATTGTACACAGAGATGACACCAGAGGAACTGCAGAAGCAACTGGCAAAGACTCAGAAGGCGAAAACGGAAAAATTATAGGTCCAGGAGCAATCATAGCATCTGGATTGGGAGGGCTGGGGCTGGAAGGAATTAAGGGTAGTGCAGAATCAGTAGGAGCAAGCTCAGAGCCACCTGGTGAAGGAAAAAGAGGACTTATATCAGGAGAAAGAGCAGGTAGTGGAGGTGAAGATAAAGGTGGATTTGGTAACAATGCAGGTGCAGCTGAAATAGTAGAAGCTGGTATATTTAACAGAGATGCTCTGGACAAGGCCAATGATACAAGACAATTTTGGCATGCCAAGAAAAAAACAACCCAAATCAAGAACAGCCTAGTAGAAATGGAAGTGGAAGCCATTAATGATGAGGGAAATGAATGCTAACAATTTTGGAATGAAGGAATTTTGAGGGAGTTGGTATTATGATTGAAGGATTATTATGAAAAAAGAAGATGGGAATGATAGGTGGCACAAACTAGTTGGGAATCTGGACTGAGGAGACAGGTTCGCATGTGGTGTTATAAAAGGGACAAGATTGTTGAGTGGATTTTTGTAAGGGAACACATGAGGTTGAATAGGTTGCTTGTGTCCTTTTCTTGTGGCTTTTTCCAGCCATTTCTTCGTCCGTGAAATTCTTGTTTCTGACATGTGAACCCCCCCCCCCCCCCCCCCCC
>ML380289.1:66969-80725 GCA_005239525.1 Nicotiana knightiana
ACAAGTGTGACCCCCCCCCCCCCCTCCCCAATTAATCTCCCTCCTCCGTCTATTTCAATGAATTTAGGTCCTATTGAGACCTTGAACTCCATAGTCTAGAGGGGTGAAGTTCACTAATGCAATAGAACTCCTAAACTCCAAACCAGCCGAAAATGTTCATTTTGTGCTTGCTCATGCGGATGTTTCCGTGATATTTGTTATAATTTGTCAGCTTCAATCTTTTTTATGACTAATCCGGCTTGGAGTGGTTGCGTTCGTGTTCGTTAAAGACATAATTAATTTAGTATAAACGGGGCCAGACGAAATTCTGGTGGAATTCTGGAAGAGCGCGGGGCAGACAGGTTCAGAGTGGCTCACTGGGCTATTTAATGTTATTCTTAAGACGAAGCCGATGCCCGAAGAATGGAGGTGGAGTACGATGGTTCCACTTTACAAGAACAAGGGTGATATCCAAAATTGCAACAATTATAAGGGTATCAAGTTGTTGAGTCACACTATGAAGGTTTGGGAGAGAGTGGTTGAGGCCAGGGTAAGGAGGTGCGTGTCTATTTCCGAGAATCAGTTTAGATTCATGTCGGGACATTCGACTACGGAAGCGATTCATCTGGTAAGGAGATTAGCGGAGCAGTACAAGGAGAGGGAAAATGATTTGCATATGGTGTTTATTGACCTTGAGAAAGCGTATGATAAAGTCCCCAGGGAGGTACTGTGGAAGTGTTTGGAGGTTACCAGCGTTCCGGTAGCGTACATTAGAGTGATTAAGGATATGTATGATGATGCTAAGACTCGGGTGAGGAATGTGGATGGTGACTCAGAGCATTTCCCTATGGTGATGGAGTTGTACCAGGGATCGACTCTTAGCCCTTTTTTATTTGCTTTGGCGATGGATGTACTATCGCGACACATCCAAAGTGAGGTGCCTTAGTGCATGCTATTTGCCGATGATATAGTGTTGATTGATGAGACGCAAAGCGGAGTTAACACATGTTGGAGGTTTGGAGATAAACCTTGGAGTCTAAAGGTTTCAAACTGAGTAGAACCAAGACAGAGCTTAGAGTGCAAATTCAGTGACGGGACCCATGATGCAGACGTAGAGGTTAAGCTTGATGCTCAAGTTATCCCCAAGAGAGCGAGTTTTAAGTATCTCAGATCTATTATCCAGGGTAACGGGGAGACTGACAAAGATGTCGCACATCGCATCGGAGCGGGATGGATGAAGTGGAGGCTCGCTTTCGGTGTTTTATGTGATAAAAATATGCTACAAAGACTTAAGGGTAAGTTTTATCGAATGGTGGTTCGACCAGCTATGCTGTATGGGGCTGAGTGTTGACCAGTCAAGAACTCTCACGTGCAGAAGATGAAAGTAGCAGAGATGAGGAGGTTGAAATGGATGTGTGGGTGTACCAGGAGAGATAGGATTAAGAATAAAGCTATCCGGGATAGAGTGGAAGTAGCCTCCATGAAGGACAAGATGCGGGAGTCGAGGCTGAGATGGTTCAACATATTAAGAGAAGAAGCATTGATGCTCCTGTCAGGAGGTGTGAGAGGTTGACCATGTAGAGTTTGAGAAGAGGTTGAGGTAGGCCTAAGAAGTACTGGAGAGAGGTGATTAGACATGACATGGCGCTTCTTCAGCTCACTGAGGACATGACCCTTGATATGAGAGTGTGGAGGTCGAGGATTAAGGTAGAAGGTTAGTGGGTAGTTTTTAGTTGTTCACCGATAATATTAGTAGCATGCATGTCCATTCATATTCTTAGATTATTATTACGTTATGTGGTTTTGTTCGCCTCAGGTATTGTATTCCCTATTGCTATTATTTGGTACTACTTATCTTTTATCTCTCCCTTTTTCTTTTCTCTTCCTTCTTTCTTCCTTCCTTGTTTTCCTCTTCTTTCTTGGCATTCCTGAGCCGAGGATCTATTGGAAACAACCTCTCTACCTGTATTAGGTTGGGGTAAGGTCTGAATACAGACTACCCTCCCCAGACCCCACATGTTGGGATCATAATGAGTTTGTTGTTGTTGTGCTACTTTTCATTAGTTTAAACTTTTTAGTGAGATGTTTATATTCAAGCATTCAAAAGGAAACTAAAAGTAAAAATGTTAACACGATTCAACATTGTTTAGAGTAGGCAAAGCTCCTGCATTGATGTCCTACTATCACCATTGTCAACAAGAATTTTCACGTGTTTAACTCGTAACAAATAATTAGACTATCATGCGAAGAGGCATGTCGATGGCATAATTATGTAAAAAAATAAAAGTATGTTCTCATAACGAGTAAATTTTATGGGTGGTCATTCAACTTTGTGTTGCACAAAATAGTTTGGAAAATATTTTCCTAGATATCACATTTTTCTGAAATTGGAGGAAGATGACTTCCTGTCACGACCCAAATTCCCAATCTTAGGGATCGTGATGGCGCCTAACATCACACTTTCTAGGCAAACCAATGTTAGAGTTCGATTAGCTATTTTCCTTTGATTATCCATTTAAACACAATAAAATAAATTTAAAGTAAACTTAATCTAATGGTTTCCAAAAAATAACTCCAAATATAAAATAATAAGCAAATAAATAGACCGAGCCACGAAATAATTATATAAATAACTCTAAGACTACCCCAAGTTCTGGTGTCACAATTCACGAACTACTAAAGAATACTACAATCAATGGGCTGAAAGAAATAATATAACTGTTTTAGTAAAATTATAAAACAGTCTCTACGAACTAAGAGAAGACTCTCGGGATCTGCGAACGCCGACAGATATGCCTCGTGTCTCCAGATAATGGATGGATGCTACTAAAAATCTCTACTGCTGGCCGGTACCTGGATCTGCACAAAAGAGTGCAGAGTGTAGTATCAGTACAACCGACCCCATGTACTGAGTAAGTGCCGAGCCTAACTCCGACGAAGTAGTGACGAGGCTAAGGCGGGACAATTATAACTTAACCTGCAATAATATATGTATATAATAAAGTAATAGAACAATTCTACGAAAACAAAAAAATATAACTGCAACAATAAATAAAATAACTCAGTCGCCTATTCCAGGCCTCGGCTGTCACCAAAATTTCACACAACTTTTCAAGTTTCTAAACTTAAATTTAAAATAACCAAATGTGCAAGATATGGGAAAACATTAGAGTAAAGCAGTAAAGTTTCCAAATCTTTGTAATTAAAATCAGTACATAAATATTCTCCCTCGTCACTGTCTTGTTGCAGCGTGCAACCCGATCCCACCTGTCCACCTTTAGCACTATCATTTATTTTCCTGTCCACCCTTATCACTATCATTTATTTCCCCTGTCGACCCTTATCACTATCATTTATTTCCCATGTCCACCCTTATCACAATCATTTATTTCGCCTGTCCGCCCTTATCACTATCATTTATTTCCCCTGGCCGCCCTTATAACTATCATTTATTTCCCCTGGCCGCCCTTATCACTATCATATTGTCCACCCTTATCAATATCAATTGATTTATTTATCAAAAACTTTCACAATTCAGGCCAAGCCTTTCAGAACACGTTTATCTCAACAATTGTAAACAGAACACAATATAGCTCATAAGTTGTATCCAATATTATTTCATAATGAAACCAACCAAAATATATGTAAATATCGTAACACTTGTTTAACCAAAGAATTAGACCCTTTGACTAAAGCTTATTTTTAAGATGAATACGGGTTACTAATAATCAAAGTAATGAAGAAAAATTAATAATAGACAGTATTGCAGAAATAAAAAATCGAAGTTAATTGTATTGGAGAATCAGATGCCTTTACAAGCTGTATTCCCCTCCCTTATATAGGATATTCCTACAACGTACGACTCTTGCTATGGTTACTCATTAATGACTAATTATGACATTAATTAGGCGTTACAAAGGATAACGATAATTGGGGTTCGGTTACATAACGTTCGAGTAATCAATTGCGGGTCCTTGAATCTGCCCGTAGCTTTGTCTAGATTCATTCTGACCGTGCCTCTCTCCCGTTTTGATCAAGTTGAGTTTCCCATGGCTGATAAGTTTGTGGGTTTACTGAACCGTGCCTCTTTGTACTGTATCTCTTCAAAGAATCACATCCAGCTGTCGCGTTTTCCTGTGTCCACGTAACTGGCTGAGTTGTCAAAAGATGGCTTACATGTGAAACTCTTTTTTACCAATAAAAATAGTCCTCCCACTTACCATATATTTAACGATTGATATTTGGTAAGTGGATATTCATTTATGGCGGGAATATTTTGCCGCCGCTTTTCCTTGAATCATTGTATCCTTCTCTGCACCATATGCGTCATTTGCCACTTCTATTTAATGCTCATACCACGTGTCCTTTTCGGATTGGTTCTGAATTTACTCGGCACCTTTTAGGGCTTTTTGCGGCTGTGCCAGTCCTGAAGTGACATCTTCAATTTTGACTTTTCATCATTATTTCCTTTTATTCATTTTTGACGGTTGTCTTAAATACATGTTTTCTTTTCTTTGCTTCCACGAAACACTTTTCTAACTTTGTCTTTTGTAAAGAACTTTCTTCTTTGCCTTTGTAAACATGTCTTCTTCAAACCAACATCAAAGAGTAATAGATATTGAGAGTTTAACTCCATCTTCTGCTCCGACTAGGAGTCGGAGGGGTAAGAAGTCTAGGATCCACTCCTTCGAGGGGCTCCTCTTCTTTTCCACCAGATCTCCAGTTTCTCCGAGGTTAGGATTTCTCGGTCTTTGTCTAGAGGTAGAGGCGAACGCCTTCGTGAACCTGGAGTCGATGAAATTTTCCCTACTGAGTTTGTTTTTGCTAGGGATAGTCAAGTTCTGGTAGATCAATCTTCTTCTCTTGATAGTGTCGAAAGATATCCAACCCTTATAACTGAGGGTCAGATTTCCCTTGTTCGTAGGGAGTGCTTTTGGAGGTCTGACTTTCCTGTCTATATTCCGAATAGTAATCAAAGAATAACGTCTTACAAGACGGGATATTCTTTTGTTTATACGTATCCTTTCACTTTAGGGTTTAGACCCCCCATTGACCCAGTTATAATTGAGTTTTGCCATTTTTTCAATATCTGCTTAGGACAAGTTGGCCCGCTTGTGTGGCGAGTTGTCGCATGTCTTAGGAGTTTGACTTCTTTAGCCTCGGTTCCTTTTACCTTCAACCATCTTATTCACCTCTACTCTCCTACCTTATTTCGTGGAGGGCTTTTTACTCTGACTGCTAGAAGCAAAAGAGTGCTGGTAACCCCTGGAGATGATAAGGATAGGGGCTGGTACCTTCGGTATGTTGCTACACCCACTGTTGGTTTAGTGGGTGAAGAAAATCTTCCCTTCCCTGAGAAGTGGAATTGCGCACATGAGTATGCTTTAGCTCACATTTACTTTTTCTTGTTTTGACTTGAGATGTTTTATTAACACCGTATCTGTTTTTTTCTCCTCTCAGCAATCATGAATACTGTTGAGAATGTCTCCGGTATTCGTGATTGGGTAGAAAAATTGTTATCTGTTGCTCCTTCAGAAGAGAGATCTTGGAAGTACCTCGCTGGGAGGTATGGTTGGCAAGTAAAGACCCACATTAAGTGAAGCTTTTGTTCTTTCTTATTTCCTTACTCGAGTCTTTTTTTTTTAAAGAACTTTTTTGCCTTTTTAATAGGGTTCTCTGCTCGTGGGGTGTCTGCTTCATCTATCCCGAAGATGTCCTTGGCTTAGGCCCAGGAAATTATTGTTGGTTGATCTTCCTCGAAGAGGAATATTAGTGAGTCTCGTTCCGTAGAAGAGGAAGAAGAGGGTGCTTTAGTGCACAGGCCACGGAGAAGGCGAATGGTTTTAGATGATGAGCTTACAGCCTCAACCTTGCCTTCCGTGTCTGTGATTGAGCCCCCTTGATGATGTTTCACATTCCCCTATTCATGAGGGTGTTGATCTTGCTCCTGACGACGTCACTTTGGCTGCTGTCTTTCCTGCTTCTTTGAGAGAAGCTGTTTCGTCTGTTCCTTTGGCTATTTCAACTTCTGCTGTTGATTTGCCTGTAACTTCTTCAACTTTTCAACTCTTTGTGCCTGTTGCTTTGCCCATGGCTTCTCCAGCTCCTCAACCTTCCGTGCCTGTTGTTGTTCCATCTCTACCGGCTTCCATGCCTTACGTTAGGGAAGTAGGGTCTTCCAGCAGAGAGATGCGGCAGGTGGTAATAGAGGTTCCAGCTGAGGGGAACCTTTTCAAGAAAACGGGTGAGCCCTAAGTGTGGCTCAAGTCGTTGATAGGTCCCTCTGAGAAAGAAAATCTAGCTAGGCACAATGCTCTTACATGGGCCAATGAGGTCGTGCATACTTCTTTGAAGGTATGGTGCAAGTTATCCTCTTTCACTCTCGTATATGAGATTTACCATATTTGACTGGTTTATTTCTTGTAGATTAACCTTATAGGCATGGAGCTTATGAAGAGGATTTCAAACACGGACCAAGAGACAAAAGAGTTGCAGGCCGATGTTGATAATTGGAGAGCACAATATGATAGCCTAAGGATTGACATGGATGCTTTAGAAGAGGAAATGAGTACCTTGAAGCGGCAACTAAGACTCATGGCAGCAGAACTGGCAGTGGAGAGGGCTTCTTGCAGTCAAGCTGATAAAGATAAGAGTGTTCTGGAGTCTTCGTTCGCGGAGCAGCTGTCCCGTGCCTCAGAGGAGATTAGAGACTTGAAAAACTTGTTGGGGCAGAAGGAGGAATACTCAGGCGAGCTCGTGCAATCACTCACTCGTACTCAAGAAGACCTTCGTAGGGCTTTAGACAAAGCTCAAACTTTATAGGAGTCGATTGTTCCATTAAGGGCCGCCCATGAAGCTGTGGAAGCGGAGAAGGATGGATTGAGAGCTGAGCTTCAAGTATGGGCAAAGGATTATGAAGATTTGGAAGAGGTGGCTGCTGTCGATGTGAGCTGGGCGTATATGAATTCTCGCCTTGACACATTGATGGAAATGAGTCAAGAGGGTTTTGACCTTAGTGCTGAAATAGCCAAAACTAAGGAAGCCATGGAGAAGGCTCAACAAGGTCATAACCTCTCTTCACCTGATGGTGAGATTCCATCCACTCATGCCTCTTCATCCCTAGTTGCTCCCGCTCCTTCTGCCACTGAAGTCAACCCCTCTCCTGAAAAGATTTAGTTGGTTTATCCCTTTTTTTTCTTTTTCTTTGTATCAATTGGTGGTTACCCCCAGTCCCATCGGGGGTAAATTTGGATTTCCTTTAAGTCCCCAAATGACAACTTAGGGGCACCACAATGTATATAAAAATTTTATACGGCTAAGTATAAGTTAATACTTAGTTTTAGCCGTTTTAATATATAAATGTTACTTCGACTTTTGTTGAGTTTATGTTTTACTCTTTAAGTCTTTTGCATGCTTCATTTTTCGAGGTTTTAGTTTTACCTTCGAGTTTTGCATGTGGAATGCTTTAGACTACTCGTACCTTTTTTGTAATAGGCACGGTGTCATATTAAATGTGTGCCTTTTTGTAATAGGCATAGTTTATGGAAGAGGGCCCTTTATAATTGACATGAAGAAGACGTCTCAACTTCATGATAATGCAATAGAGTGATAGGAATTTTACACATGTTTAAGAATGTTTCCAAGGAAAGTTTTTTGTTTGAACTTCCATGACATTTTACATGTGTTTGGTTATCGTCTAAAACTCATGTTTGCAACTGTTTTTGTTTAACAGATTTGATATACTCTTGTATTTCGTAACTGTTTTTCATAGGTAACAGTTTTTCGATATTAATACAAGGAAACAACTATTTTTTACTAGTAATAATTTTTATAAAGATTGGGGTTTTACCCGCAGTTGTTTTGGAAACAGTTTTCTAATAAGTGCAAGGGAAATGTTTTCTTATTCGTAAATATTTTTATTTGATAACAGTTTCTTGAACAAATAAAAGGATTTAGATCTTTCATCAATAACTATTTTATTTGGGAATAATTTTTTGAATGAGTACATTGATGATGATCTTTTACCCCTAACTGTTTTTGTTACAACAACTTTGAATAAGTATAAAGATGTACATTTCTTTCTCGTGACTAATATTTTGCCTTTCAACCTGAATATGTTCGAAGGTTTTTGCTTTTTGCATTAGGCTTTGTATTTGGATGGCTCTTTTGATTTCTTTCGATTCTGCTCGTGTCACTTGTCTCGTTGGGTAGATGGGTCTTCATGCTCGAGAATTTGACTTTCTGATAGTCTTCTTTGCTTCGTCTTAGCCTTCCATACTGTATAGTCCCCCTAGTGTTTGAGCTTTGAAGAATGAAATCTTGAGCACTTGATTATTCTTTCCTTGTTGTCCTTTTCCTGAAAAGGAAAAATATTTCGGACTCGAAGGTATATAATTTTTTAGATGATGACTGCTTAACCCTTTTAAAACGTCCATCAGAAAGTGTAACCCTAGACCGGGAATTGTGTTATTTCCTCGCGTCTTTGCAGGTCTAATATCATCATCTGGTGATGGGTTAGCTTTATGCCTATCATCTAAAAAAGTTAGTAAAATTTTTAAATGTTCAAAATAAAATCGAACGTGTTATACCTGACGGGGGGTATTCTTTTCCTTTAGAAGTAATACTTCTTTAGGTGGATGGCGTTCCAGCTTGTTGGTAGAACTCTGCCGTCCATAGATTCCAACTCATAGGCGCCTTTCCCAACTATGCCTCGGATTTTGTAAGGTCCTTCCCAGTTTGGATTTAGCTTTCCTGCACCTGCTTCTTTCGTTGGTTGAAAGACTTTTTTGAGGACGAAGTCCCCAATCTTAAAGTACCTGAGATGAGCTTTACAGTTGTAATAACGCTCTATGATTTGTTTTTGAGCTGTCATCCGTATCAATGCTGCTTCTCTCCGTGGTTCGAGCAGGTACATGTTGGTCCTTAATTCATCATCATTTTCACCTTCCATGGCTGTTGAGAACCTTATGCTTGGTTCACCAATCTCCACGGGTATTAAGGCTTCTGAGCCATAAACAAGTGCGAACGGAGTTTCTCCCGTGGCTATTTTTGAAGTTGTTCTGTATGCCCATAGTACCGTTGGTAACTCATCAGGCCAATTTCCTTTGGCTTTATACAGCCACTTCTTGTTGATGATGACCTTATTTGTTGAATCAGCTTGACCATTAGCCACGGGGTGGTACGACGTTGAAGTTACCCACTTGATTTGCCAACTTCTGAAGAATTCTGTGATTGCGAGCCTATGAATTGTGGGCCATTATCACACACGATTTCCTTTGGTATTCCAAAGCGGCATATTATGTTTCGCCATAAGAAGCTTTTAACTTCCTTTTCTCGCACTTGTTTGAACGCTTCTGCCTCTACCCATTTTGTAAAATAGTCGGTTAGTACGAGTAAAAACCGTACTTTTCCTTTAGCTGTGGGAAGAGGTCCCACTATGTCCATACCCCATTTCATGAAAGGCCATGGGGATATTATTGGGTGTAATAATTCCGATGGTCGATGCATGTTATTGGCAAACCTTTGGCATCTGTCACATTTGGATACGAAATTCTCGGCTTCTTCTTCCATCTTAGGCCAATAGTATCTGACTCTGATTAGTGTTTTCACTAAGGATCTTGCCCCTGAGTGATTTCCACAGTTTCCTTCGTGGACTTCTTTCATCACAAATCCCGTTTGGTTAGGTCCGAGTCATTTAGCTAGGGGTCCTCCGAATATCTTGCAATAAAGTGAGTTGCGAATAAGGCAGTACCATACAGCTTTACGGCGAAATGCTTGAGCTGATTTCCTGTCTTCAGGTACGGTGCCATTCTGCAAAAAATTAAGAATTTCGTTTCTCCAGTCCCAGGTTAGGTTGTTGAAAGTTACCTCATTCCTGTCCTGGTCTATTATTGAATGAAATAGTTGAATGAAAATTGTATTGTCTTTGTTCGTTACTTTCGTGACTGCTTCGAGGTTAGCTAATTTATCTGCTTCTGCATTTTCCTCTCTAGGTATTTGCATTACCTTTCATGTTTTGAATTGTCTCACGAAATCTCGTGCTTTTTCAAGATACTGTTGCATTCTAGTCTCTCGAGCAATGTAAGTCCCCTGTATCTGATTTACTACCAGTTATGAGTCACAGTTGATCACAATTTGCTCGATTGAGAGCTCCCGTGCGAGTTCAAGCCCTGCAATAAAAGCTTCGTACTCTGCTTCATTATTAGTTATAGGATAACACTTGATAGCTTGCCGTGTCTTTTCACCCGTGGGTGATATCAGGACTATGCCTAAGCTGACGCCTTTTATATTTGAAGAAACATCGGTGAACAAGGTCCATAAGCCTGGATTAACACCGTTACAGAGTTGTAACTCTTTTTCTACTTCAGATACAATGCTATTACTAAAGTGAGCAACAAAATCAACTAGTATTTGAGACTTAATTGCAATCGTAGGCTGATAGATTATTTCATGCTCGCTTTATTCTATGGACCACTTGGCTAATCTTCTTGACAATTCCTGTTTATGCAGAATATTTCTTAAAGGATATGAGGTCACAACAGTGATTGGGTGACATTGAAAATAGGGTCGTAATTTTCTAGATGCCATTATTAAAGCTACGGCTAACTTTTCCAGATGTGGATATCTAGTGTCAGCATCTAGAAAAGTTTTACTTACATAATAGACAGATTGTTTACCTTTTTCTTCTGTTACCAATACTGCACTTACAACAATTTCTGAGACAACCAAGTAGATGTACAATCTTTCCCCTTCTTTTGGCTTTGAAAGCAGTGGCGGTTTTGATAGATAAATCTTCAGATTCTTGAGGGCTTGCTGACATTCTTCAGTCCATTCGAAATGATTCTGCTTTTTGAGAACTGAGAAGAATTTTAAACTTTTTTCGGAAGATTTAGAAATAAACCTACCCAAAGCTTCTATTCTTCCTATCAGTCTTTAAACTTCCTTTTTATTTGCTAAAATATCAGGTATTTCCTCTATGACTTTAATTTGAGTGGGATTTACCTCTATTCCTCTGTTTGATACAAGGAAACCCAAAAATTTGTTTGATTGCACTCCAAAAGCGCATTTCTCTGGATTTAACTTCATATTATACCTGCGTAATATATCAAAAGCAGTAGAGAGGTGCTGGAAATGGTCTTGTGCTTGTGTTGATTTTACCAACATGTCATCAATATAGACTTCCATCGTCTTTCCAAGATGTTCTTGGAACATTTTAGTCACTAACCTTTGATAGGTGGCTCCACCCTCCAATAACACCATCGTCGATCACTTGGTTCTTGAATGGTCCTTTATTTCTTTTTTTCTGCTTAACAAGTACGAAGGATATATCTTCATTTAGTTTATGAGTCATCACTTCTGGCGGGATTCATGTTATATCTGAGTGGGACCACACAAAGCAGTCTACATTAGCCTTTAAATAATCAATCAACTTACCTCTTCGAGCGGGGCCTAGCCTCGTGCCTATATACACTTTCTGCTCAGGCTTTTGTTCGAATAATGGAACAACTTCGAGCTCCTCCATAGTTGTTTTGATGTGCTCATCTTCCTCCAGTTCATGAATGACGTCCGGTCTGGAATCTGCATCTATGTGGTATAGTACACCTTCCATGATAACTTGATTCTCCTTCTCGTAGGTATTTTCTTTCGTAACTGTTTCAACAATAATACCTTCCGTATCTATTTGGGTAGTAATTTCTTCCATGCCCGTTTGGGCGGCGTTACCTGCTTGGGTGATTCCCTTATCTCGTAATTCTTCAACCTCTATTTTCTTGTTGTAGTGTACCACAGAGTTTATATTTCTTTCGATCTGCTGATCGCCTTTGATTTGTTGAATCCCCCATTCAGAGAGGAATTTAATTACCTGATGCAACATGGAGGGTATCGCTTTCATGTTGTGGATCCACGACCTTCCAATGATCACGTTATAAGCCATGTCAGTATCGATGACTTGGAACCTGTCACTTTTGATCACCCCCTCAGCATAAGTGCTAAGCTCAATTTCTCCTTTTGTTATAACCGTAGAGTTATCAAACCCTGATATGACTCGTGCTTTTGGGATTACTTGATTCCCCTGTAGCATTTCTTACACGACTCTCAGCAAAATGACATTGACTGAACTGCCTGGATCAATCAACACTCTTTTTACGTTAGTGTCATGAATAAGTAAAGATATTACCAGAGCATTATTGTGAGGAAGCATTAATCCACTGATATCTGCATCATCGAAGGTTATATCGTCTTCTTCCATATTTTCACGAGCCCGTTTCCCATGTGTAACTGTGAATTTTGTGGCTGTTTTGCAAATCACTTCGTTTACTTCTTCACCCCCGTGTATCACGTTGATAGTTCATTTTGGAGAAGGAGGCTTCGGGGGCTCCTGCCTGTTCCTCATATATGCCTGTTTACCTTTATCACTAAACAATTCTGTTAAATAGCCCTGTTTTAATAAATTTTCTACTTCACCTTGTAAAAATCTGTAATCCGCAGTTTTGTGCCCATGATCGTTGTGAAATTCACACTAGTGATCTGGATTTCTTCTTCTTGGATTTGACCGCATCTCTTTGGGACACTTAACCTTGTCTCCCATGTTCCTCAATATTGAGACAAGTTCAGTAGTACTTACATTAAAGGTATGATCCCCAATTTGAGTACTACCTCTAGGTCGTTCATCTCGATCTTTTCTGGATCTAGACGAGGATGAGACTATGTCTCTTCCTTGTGGTCTATAGTCCGACCTAGTGTTTTCGAACCTGGGGCGGATATCGCGTCCCGAGGGTCCTAAGTAAGGATCGTACCTATTTTTACCTGATCTTCTATCTGATTCAGGACGTCTGGATCTGGAATGATCTTCATCTCTCGAACGAGCAATGATATCTTCTTCTATTATGTGTTTATTACTGTACATGTTATATACATCGTTCCATGTTGTAGCAGGGAATTCTCTTAGAATTTCCTTAAGTCATCTCGTGGCTTCTGAGCTTTTATCATTTGGGTTGCTTGAAAATGCCATGGCTGCCCAATTATCAGGCACCCTGGGTAACTGCATTCTTTCTCGTTGAAACCTGTCTACAAACTTATGGAGTAGTTCCGTGTCTCCTTGTTTTATTTTGAATATGTCTTCCATTATCTTCTCAACTTTTTGTGCACCAGAGTGTGCTTTTATAAATGTATCTACAAGCTCAGCGAAAGAGTCAATAGAATTTTTAGGGAGAAGAGAATAGCAGGTTAGGGCTCCTTTGGTAAGTGTTTCCCCAATTTTTTTGACAAGGACTGATCCAATATCTTGTTTCGTTAAGTCGTTGTCTTTTACCCCAGTAGTGAAAGCAGTGACATGGTCGTGTGAGTCAGTTGTTCCATCATATTTGGGAACGTCAGACATTTTAAACATCTTGGGTATAGGCAAGGGTGCCGCACTTGGCTTCCAAGGTTGTTGAGAATATCTATCAACATCGATGCCTTTGATGANTGATTTTTACTCGCCGTATCGTCCTATAAAAATCCCAATAAATCAATTGATTTTATAAATCAATTGATCAGAAATTATTTGCATTGTTTGCATATCCATAATTCATCTTTCAAAATCGTTGAAAATTTTGCATTATGAAGTTATTAGTTATAATTAATTAAATAATAGACAAATGACGAGTATTTAACGTAATGTAGTTTTTAATAACTAATTACTATAAAAATTAATCATTTTATTCGATAAATCATAGATTTAATTAAGAATACATAATTGGTTGTTTTATTCTTAATTAATATGTAAATATATGAAAAT